>JASDQU010752368.1:16945-33691 GCA_032191745.1 Picea mariana | reverse complement strand
TTATGGGATACAATGTTTATACCAAGTATCTTCTTGATCCTACTTTTTCCTCCTCCTTGTCTTATCTCTAGATGAATTGTTGGTGTGAGAGAAAATTCTAATTTATGAGGTGGTTTCATTCATGTATTATATATTTGTATCATTGAAATGAATATAATGTGAGAAGAATATGGCTTAAGGCCTTTTTTCTCCAAGTTATTGTGTCATGTCTTGTTCTATTTCTTAACATGGTATCAAAGTTTCTTTAGTCTTAAAGGGCTTGGTAATTCCATAGTAGTGTTCCATGAGAGGCCATTGAAGAGTTGATGATGAAGTCATGGTGATGAAACTACTCCATGAAGGTGCAATGGAAAAGATAAGGTTCTAGTTCTTTTAACTTCTTATTGATTTCAATTGCTATTGTTGTACTATGTGATTTGGAGAATATTTTATTGCATGAAAGAGCTTGGTGAAAGGGAAAATTAAAGATCTCTATCAAATTTGTAGATTTCTTCAAACAAATCCATCGATCATGATTTCTTTGGCACTTACATATTGTCTAATTTTTTTTACTTGTTGGAATGTTATGCCATTGCTATATCTAGTCAATTAGGAAAAAAGATGGAGCAAAATTTTGTGCAGATTTGTTTTCTACGATTTGGTTATGCCTATGATGCATGGATCATATGGGGTTCGTGACCACCATCTTGACCTTGACCGAGCTTGATTTTGAATGGAGATCTTATATCCCAGGTAGAGTCAAACTTGGTATTGTCTAAAAGAGTTCCTGTGTAATGAAATTGAACTTCCTCATCGGTTTCAGGTGTTTCCCAACCTTCCCCTTCTTTAGCCAACAATTTCTTCAACCCCTGCTTCCCAATTTATTTCTCTGCACCCACCTTAAAAATGGTTTCACTAAATTGCTCATTTTCCATCATTCCAACACCCTCGGGAAGTTCAAAATTGTCTACCATTAGAATGTCGCTGAAGAAAATTTCGCACTCCTCTCCAACTAGCAATGCATGGAAGCCCTCGATTTTACTTCTGATCCAGATTTCAAGACTGGCCATCCAAAATAATTAATTAATTGTTGGAATTTCATCTCACTATTTATTTCTATCTCCTGATCTAATTCAACAGTTGAGCTTGGTCGAGCGCCCTTATTGTCCAATACGTAATAAATTATGATACTAATAACTTGAGCA
Source organism: Picea mariana (assembly GCA_032191745.1). Taxonomy (NCBI): domain Eukaryota; kingdom Viridiplantae; phylum Streptophyta; class Pinopsida; order Pinales; family Pinaceae; genus Picea; species Picea mariana. Next base: position 32,507 of record JASDQU010752368.1, on the reverse strand, counting down.
AACAACTAGGAAGAGAATTGCTTCATTGGTTACGTGCCTGCAATTAATCGTCTGTTGAGTAAAAACAGACAGGGTAGAGCTCACTCTACATGTTTCAACCGGGTTGAAGCTCTCCTCTATTGTCACTAAGTTGGAGGTTTCACTTGAATGAGATGAAGATAAATATAATTAGAAGAAAAGCAGATGAGCAGCATGATGGTATGAATTTTTTTTATCTATAAGGTAAAAAAACCCACACACAACCCACCTTGCCCCCAATAATTACATTTCCAAGTTGACACCTAGGGTATTCTTCTTGAAAAAGGGGGTATCTTGAAATCCAAAATGAGGGTTCAAATATCAGTGGGTACTTGAAATCTCTGTGAATCCGATGAACACATGGTCAACATTCTATTTTAAGAAAAGTACTCAATGATTTGATTTTAATGGGATTTATTCCAAGTTGTCTACATGCTCTTAGGGGGACCATTCAAATGCCCCATATACATCCTCATTGGCATTAAATTGGATATGTTCATTCTTATCACAAGGTCATAATATCCCATAGTTTGAGTGATGTTTTGTGTTAAAATTTTGATAAAGAAAGTAATAGAAAAAGTAATTTTTGAAAAAAAAAGGAACTTGGAGACTTTTGAAAGGTATCGTAAATTTGTAAAGATGAAGTAAACATATTCTCATTGAAAAAGGAGAAATGAAGCTTAGTTGGTAATTTTATGTACTATATCACTTAACAAAAATATTATTTTTGTGTTGGTGATTGTGTTTTAGGTCTTCCTGAAATTTGAATAAGGGATTTTAGGTACACCTTGAGTAGTGTGTCGTAGTGAATATTTTCAGGGAGGCTTATGATGTTTTATATTTAATTTTTACATAATCACACTTGCAATTAATCATTTAATGAAATACTCACAAAATACAAAGTAAGTTAATGAAATATGAGCATAAATTAATGTCAATCAAGCACATGTAATCAAGTAGCTACAAAGCATATTCAAGAAATCTAGTTGTCAATCACATGAGTGTTCAATGACAAATTTACATAAACATTAATTCTAATTACATCAATTCAACTTAATAATTAACATCAATTGTGAATAGTGTACTTACTATTAGCACATAGAATTGTAGGCATAAAAAAGAATCACTTTGGTTTTGTTTTCGAGTCACACCTTTGATCCTTACATCATTACCTTGACATGTCACACCTCCATGTTGTACACAAGATTTTATTTGTCATAATTTATTCTTTTAAGTGTCAAGTCAGAGTTAGGTGTATGCGCTGCCAACTCACTAGGAGAGTTCGTAGCATACTCTAACTACATAATGCTTTCATCTATCATCATTGCAAATTAAAGAACCATGACAGAGGAGATTTCATTTTTTTTCAGCACCATCTTTAACCAATTTTTCATGGATCATGCCATTGGATCTCCTAACAGTCTCCTTGAAGTATGCAATTTTTTTTGAATCAGGCGCTGCGAACTGGTAGACAGGCATTGCGAACTGGCTGAAGAGGAGGGTTGGAGGTTGGACAACTTGCAAACATCCATGTCCAAATTCAAAGACATCAACATCAAGACTAGATCCACCTGATACTCCATGAGAGTTTTCATCATGTTTGAGGGTTGAGAAAGGGGTTTTGGCTAGTTTTCATATTGGCATTGCGAACTGTCCCATTCTTTTATTCATAGTTTTCAAATTCTCCTCCATGATGTTCTAAACCCTGTTCACCAAACTAGATTGATTTTATGACCTCGTCCATCTTTCCCATCACTCATAATTCACCTACTCCACTGATTTTCCCCAGTGTTGTGAACCCTCTGTTCCAGGCATTGCAAACTGTGCACTGCGAACCCTCTATTCCAATGTTATTAAAACCCATCTTCTGCATCTTTTATGAGCTCAACTTTTAAAGAGTAAATATGCACCCCTCTTAAACTTGAAACATGTGGTTGATCATCTATTGAACTAGATTTAAAGATTGAATGCATTCTCATGTTGATTAACTCATATTTGTATTGATGAGTAAACCCTGTTTAAGCTGATAATTCACTTGCACTTCCCTTTTATCACAACTCCCAATTGCCATTCCTTACTGTTTATGATTGAAAGAGTGTCTCCTCTTATACCTCTTGTGTATAGGATAAAGTCCATAAAACTCTGTTTAATGCCAGCCTATTGAAAACAATTCTGTCATCAATACCCTAATCTCATGTTTTCCCTCTTTTCACACATATGGCTACCATTAAAACTCAGAGAAAATGCATCCTTCAACAACATTTATGGACAATCAACAACATAGGAAGACTCACAAGGGAGGGGATATTGTAAGGACAGAGCCCTATGACATCTTGGCCAAGGTTTCTATCAGGAGAAGCTCCAGATTAAAAAATGAAGATGTTGAACCTCCATAATCAACATCATTTTGGTCAAATTATGGTTTCATACATTTTACACATTTTGGTTATTGCTATGTTTTGCAAACCATGATTATCTGATCGAGTGCTTTCTTTTAATCAATATTATTAAGATTATAAAGTTTTCAACATTTTGGGACACTTAAGATAGTTTTGGGAGGTGTTAAAACATTGACAAAGTGAAACAATCTACTAGAATAAAGTTTGCAGCGCCGATGCTGCGAATTGGTAATTTATGACAGTTTGTAAGCAATTAACACACAACAGAGGCTTGTTTTTCTTGTAACTTTTGAATGCCCATTTGGGTTCCTCTGCAATTTTGTGTGGAGGACAAACATGGGGTTTTTGACTTGTTGACAAAAATTAAGCCTGCCCCACTTCATATTTTTGGAGAAAAACTAAAAACATCACCTATAGGAAAGTTCACAACGCATGCTATCACAGGTGTTTCGAACTCTAACAGTCTGACAAATTTGAGCTATGGGAGGGCTACTAGTTGTCATATAAAGTTTGAATGGTCTCCTAGGAGTTATTTGGACATGAGGGACATGTGTTCCATCTCTAGATCAAGCAGAATGACCTGTTTCAAAAGGAATTTATCACAATATGCAAGATCCCGAAAAATAGGAATTCGTTAAGTTTTTTTTTGAATCTTTTGTATCAAGATTCCTAAATGGAGGAGGATCCTATGTATCTCCTTGTTTTTGACCTCCTTAGGGTAGATAAAGATCATTCACTATGTATGAAAGAGATTTTGAGAAGGAAAGGGTTGGATTCATGATCCATGAGACGAGAGAGCTAGAGGAGTAGTTGAGTTGCTCATTTGTGAGCCCGAGGGCATGTGTTGTAGGCATTTCTTCCATTAGAGATTCATGAAAGTTGTGATACCAGACATTTTTTCTCTTGTTTCCATTATTTCTTATCATCTTTCTTGAGTAATATTTACAGATTTTGAAGATCAAAAGTTGCCTTTGGTTAATGGATTCATGAGCTGCAAAGGATTTGTGGTAATTGCCTCTTAATCATATATTATCGTTCAAGCACTCTTTAATCTATCTTACAAAAAGGATCTTTGTTATGTGGATATTCTTATTTTGTTTACCTTCTATTCTTCTACCCATCTTTGCATAAGCCTTTCTCTGGTAGGAAACCTGATTTCCTGTTATCTGCAAAATGTTATGACTCCATGCCCAATATAATGTATTTGCAAGCAGTTTGATGCCCTCCCTTTTACTCTTCTCTTGCTGATCCACCAAGTATAACCTATTTTAATCATTTAAATCAAATGGGTACTGGGATTATCCTCTAGCAGTATGAAGGTGATTCTCAATGCTAACATTTTATTGCCATTTTCAGGGACGAAGTTGAAGATTTTCCCTGGGAGAACAAAAAATCTTAGTTCAAGTCTTTGATGGTGAACAAAGGTTGTTGACACAATACAGATTGCATCATTCACCTGGCGACTCCATGAAGGAGAGATCCAATGGTGACTCCACAATTTTAGAATGTCAAAGGCATTTGATGTTGTTTTGGCTCGAAGGTTTTCACCTCTTAACTTTTTTGTAGTTCCTGGTTTCCCACATCCAATACCTCATATGTCAAAATGGGGAGATTTTCTGCCTATATTCAAAGAAAGAAAGGAGGATAATCCTGCACAACATCTCTTTAAGTTTCATCAATGCATGGATCAATTGGATTTGAGGATGCATTAATGAAAATTTCCATGCATTCATTAGATGGTGATGCACGTCAATGGTATTTCTCACTACCTCATTCTAGCATTTCATCATTGAAGGAATTTCACTCAGCTTTTAAGGAGCACTATAATAGGTATTTTTCAGTTGAATTTTTATTTGAGAATTATTGTGAGGAGTTTGAAAAGGATATTCAACATACAATAAGTGTTTCCTCAAATTATAAGGCTGAAATAGATTTTTCTGTTGAAGAAATCAAGGAAAAATCATATCTTTCCCTTCCTAGTTTTCCATTATTGAAAGTATATTTTGTTGACTACTCTTATGATGAAGAAAATGGAAACAATGTAGTAGATGCATCTATCCTTGTAATAGATGTCTATAAAAATCATTCATTTTATGAGATTGTTGTCCCAAATGTTCACAAAGATCAACCTATCCTTGATGAATATTCTGATGATGAAGAGCAGATCTTTACTAAAGCACATATAGAGCTTATTAACAGCCAACCAATATATGATAGTGAAAAAGATAAGGAATAATTGCAACAACAATTGGAATTCTCTTTATCACCTATTGATGAGCAAAAAACTCCAAGGATCAATGAGAAAATGTCTATCATTTCTGTACCTACACTTGCAAAAGAAATCAAACAACATATGAGTAGCTGTGAAGTATATGAGGACCATCATTTTATTGATGAATCAACCTTCACATAGGAGAAATATGGTTTTCTTAACCAACTAGAAATGTCTTTTCATAAGTTTCATGATCCTATGGATTTTTACATAGATTTATATTTTTCAAAGGTTTCTAATGATTCAGTGGTTGGTATGATTTCATATCATAGTTGTAAGTATCCATTTCTTATTAACCTTTTGTTGCAAGCTTCATATCACTTGAAAATGATTTCAAACAGTTGCATGGAAGGAGTTATTTCCATCAGTTCAATACTCACCTGGTTGGAAGTATGACTTTACTTGAACAAAGAATAGTTCAAATGGTTATAGTAGGAGTAGGACGGATAAAGCTCGATTATCGAGCATTTGGTTTGCAGTGAGTGTTTTTCAGTTTTCAATAAATGATCATAGGTGCTATCAAGGAATATACATAGTACATATTGCAGAGATGGAATGGATAAGGCATTGAAACTCCATGTTCTTGGCAGGTCACAGGGAGCATGCTGTCCCCTATGGAGCCAGATGTTAGCACATAGAATTGTATGGGTAAGAAAGAACCACTTTTTTTTTTTTTTTGAGACACACCTTTGATCCTTACATCATTACCTTTACATGTCACACCTCCATGTTGTACACAAGATTCTATTTTTCATCATTTATCTGTTTAAGTGTCAAGTCAGAGTTGGGTGTATGCACTGCCAACTCACTAGGAGATTTCGCAACATACTCTAAGTACATCATTCTTTCATCTATCATCATTGCAAATTAAATAACCACAAGAGAGGACATTTCATTGTTTTTAGCACCATCTTTAACCAATTTTTCAGGGATCATGTCATTGGATCTCCTAACAGTCTCCTCGAAGTATGTAATTCTTGTTTGAATCAGGCTTTTCGAACTAGTAGACAAGTACTACAGACTGGCTAAAGAGGAGGGTTGGAGGTTGGACAACTTGTAAACATCCCTATGCAAATTCAAAGAAATCAACATCAAGCCTAGATCCCCCTGATACTCCATGAGATTTTTCATCATGTTTGAGGGTTGAGAAAGGGGTTTTGTCTAGTTTTCATATTGGCGCTACGAACTATCCCCTTATTTTATTCACAATTTTCAAATTCTCCTCCATGATGTTCTAAACCCTGCTCACTAGACCAGATCGCTTTTATGACCTCATCCATCTTTCCCATTGCTCACAATTCACCTGCTCCACTGATTTTCCCCAGTGTCGTGAACCCTCTGTTCCAGGCGTTGTGAACCCTCGGTTCAAGAGTTATTAAAACCCATCTTCTGCATCTTTTACGAGCTCAACTTTTAAAGAGTAAATATGCACCCCTCTTAAAATTGAAATAGGTGGTTGATCAGCTATTGAACCAGGTTTAAAGATTGAATGCATTCTCATGCTGATTAACTAATATTGTATTGATGAGTAAACCCTGTTTATGCCGACAATTAACTTGCACTTCCCTTTTATTACAACTCCCAGTTGCCATTCCTTACTGTTTCTGATTGAAAGAATGTCTCCTTTTATACCTCCTATGTATAGGATAAATTCAATAAAACTTTTTTTAATTCCATCCTATTGGAAACAATTATGTCATCAATACCCTAATCTTCTGTTTTCCCTCTTTTCACACATATGGCTGCCATTAAAACTCACAAAAAGACATCCTTCAGCAACATTTATGGACAATCAACAACATAAGACTCACAAGGGAGGGGAGATTGTAAAGATAGATCCCTATGACATGATGGCCAAGGTTGCTACCAAAAGAAGCTCCAAATTAAAAAATGAAGATGTTGAACCTCCATAATCAACATCATTTTGGTCAAATTCTTGTTTCATACATTTTACACATTTTGGTTATTGCTATGTTTTGAAAACCATGACTATCTGATTGTGTGCGTTATTTTAATCAAGATGATTAAGATTATAAAGTTTACAACATTTTGGGACACTTGAGACAGTTTTGGGAGGTGTTAAAACATTGGCAAAGTGAAATAGGCTGCTACAAGAAAGTTTGCAGCGCCAATGCTGTGAACTGGTAATTTATGACAATTTGTAAGCAATTAGCACACAACAAAGGATTGTTTTTCTTGTAACTTTTGAATTCCCATCTAGTTTCCTCTGAAATTTGGTGTGGAGGAAAAACATGGTGTTTTTTATTTGCTGAGATAACTTCATCCTGACCCACTTCGTATTTTTGGAGAAAATCTAAAAACATCACCTACAGGAAAGTTCGCAGTGCATGTTGTCAGAGGCACTGCAAACTCTAACAGATTGACAAATTCGATGTATGGGAGGGCTTCCAGTTGTCAGTGAAGGTTAAATTAGTCTCCTAGGAGTTAGTTGGACTTGAGGGACATGTGTTCCATCTCCATATCAAGTAGAATGACCTGTTTGAAAAGAAATTTATCACAATAGGCAAGATCCCGAAAAATAGGAATTTGTTAGGTTTTTGTTAGAATCTTTTGTAACAAAACTCCTAAATGGAGGAGGATCCTATGTATCTCCTTGGTTTTGACCTCCTTAGGGTATATAGAGCTCATTCACTATATATGAAATGGATTTTGAGAAGGAAAGGGTTGGATTCATGATCCAAGAGAGGAGAGAGCTAGAGGAGCAGTTGAGTTGCTCATTTGTAAGCCCGAGGGCATGTGTTGTAGGAATTTCCGCCATGAGAGATTGATGAAAGTTGTGATACCATACTATTTTTCTCATGTTTCCATTCTTTCTTATCATCTTGCTTAAGTAATATTTACATATTTTGAAGATCAAAATATGCCTTTGGTTAATGGATTCATGAGCTGCAAAGGATTTGTGGTAATTGCATGTTAATCATAGATTATTTTTCAAGCACTCTTTAATCTATCTTCCAGAAATGGACTATATTATGTGGATATTCTTCTTTTTGTTTACCTTCTATTCTTCTACCCATATTTCCATAAGCCTTTTTCTGGTAGGTAGCCTGATTTTCTATGATCTGTAGAATGTTATGACTCCATGCCCAATAGAATGTATTTGCAATCAATATGATGCCCTCCCTTTTACTCTTATCTTGATGATCCACCAAGTATAACATGTTTTAATCATTTAAATCAAATGGGTACTGGTATTATCCTCTAGTAGTCTGAGGGTGATTCTTAGTGCTAACACTTACAATGGTTTCTTTTTGAAAGTGTCAAATAAAATCAAAATTGAATTGAATTGTACTTATTAGGCACATTCTCTATTGAAACTAACACTTGAGAATTGATCAATTCATTGCAATTCTGAGTCAACATTGAATTGGTTGAATGATTGAATTGTGTATAGGGTAGTGTTGCAAGAAGACCCTTTTTTTGTTGAGTCAATTGTAATCAGGACCTACCTGCACAAGGAGCCATGTTTCAATAATTAAGAATGGATTGAAGTCTAGAGCTATTAGAGGTATTGAACATTCTAATACTCATCATTGTCAGCAAAAAAATTACAATCAACAAAGAAACTCTTCAATCTGTTCTAACTTGTTTGAAAGTTTCACAAGCCAAAGTAGAGATTCTCTGGACTTAATCACAGCTCTAGGATCTTGAAATACAACAAAGGAATCAACATTCTAACTAGTTTTTGTTTAAAAAAACCCAATTTGTAAATTTGATAAAGGTTCCAATCAACAATCAATACATGAGAATCTCAATGAAACAACTTTTGATGTAGTTTCAAATGAGGATTAATAATAGGTTCAACATACTCTTTCCAAGCCCATCATCAGACCATGGGAATAAATTAGGAACAACAAGCACATAACATGTATTATATATGAAAAGGAAGTTACCTTTCATATTCTAGATTATTACAAAACAATCCACTTCCAAATTGTTGGATTGCTTCAAGAATTTTCTACTTCACCTATTCCAGTTCAACATTAGAATGATAAGTTCCAACATTGCAATCGATTTAGTCACATGGAGAATCAATGTTTTGATCTCCATCCTTGTCTGCATTGTGGAAATAATAATCATTCATTAGAAAATTTCTCCAAATGAAACAAACCTACAAGATTAAATATTCAGTATGGGTGGATCAATCCTTGGCAATGGTCATCAACAACCGAGAAGATATATTAGTCTTACTGTAGAATTCAATCTGAAGTAAAGATAGTGAAATGAGAATGAAAATGTAAGGTACTGGGTCTATTATATTATCATAAAAGTGAAATAATGCAAAGAATAACACCGAGAGAGCAACAAAATATGGAAATATTGCAAACATAACAACGAAACAAAAAAATATATGGAACCAGAACACCAGAATTAGAACTTTATTGATAGGAAACAATGTTCACTTGCCTATTCAAGGGGGAAACCTCTAGTAGAGTAGAGCTCTATTACAATAATTTTCCAAGACAAAACTTTGCATACCCTCTACTCCTATTTATACTAAATCTATCGATCCAAAAGAACAATCTAGAAGAAGATCCTTCTAGAAGTGAAAGCTTCTATTAGGTCTTCTTACATTTGACTTATTCCTCCTTATTTCTAGGATTTATTAATGTTTACCTTTATTACATGGAAATATATTAATCTACCCACTTGAGGGGTTAGGTAGGTTAGGTCCCTAACATGCCCTCCCCCTTAAAATCAACCTTGTCCTCAAGGCTTGAGATGAGGAAATTGTTGCAGAATGTTAGCTGGCTCCCAGGTGGCATATACTAGAGTTGTATCTTTCCACTAGACTAACATTTACTTGATGGTTCATTGACGAAGATGACGCTCACGCTGGTCCAAAAATGCTTGTGGATGCAACCAGATGGATCCTTCTTCATCCAACTCGGGAAGGTTGGTTCAAGTTTGGCACTTAGTTCCAATCACCTTCTTTAAGCAGGAGACATGAAAAACAGGATGGAGATTAGAAGGACTGTGAAAATATAGTTGATAGGCCACTTGTCCAATGTGCTTGAGAACTGTATAATGACCATAAAATTTGGGAGCCAATTTTTTACAATGTTCATCCTTGAGTGAAGTTTTCTTATAAGGTTGCAATAGAATAGATACCTAGTCTCCTTCAACAAATTGATGTTATGAGCTACCTTGATAGGCTTGTTGCTTCATGCGATTCTGAGCCATGACCAAATTATCTTTGAGGGTACAAAGAGTAGCCTCTCGAACTATAAGTGTTTGGTCAACCACCTGGACCTTCGAGACACGTGACATGTAGGAGAGAAAAAAAGGTGGATTTTTTTCATACATTGCTTCAAAAGGAGTCATGCGAGTAGATGTATGATAATAAGTGTTGTACCACCATTCAACTAATGGTAACCATTGAGACCATATATTTTTCCTTTCAGAGGAAAAACACCTCAAATAAGTCTCCAAACACTTATTGACAACTTCAATTTGACCATCAATTTGGGGATGATAGGCGGTGCTAAGATGCAATTGGGTGCCCTATAATCTGAAAAGTTCTTGCCAAAAAATCATGGTGAAAGTGGGATCTCTATTAGAAACAAAAGAATGAGGCATGCCATGAAGAAGACACGATCCATGAAAAGTTGAGCCATAGTGGATGCGGTAAATGTGTGTTGAAGAGAACAGAAATGAGCATACTTAAGATTGCCTAGTGTAGTCACCATGCAAGCTGTAGTCATTATTGCATAGTTTATTAATGAACAAGGACAAAACAAAGCGCACAAAAATTATAAAGAAGAATGAACAAGATGGTCACCTCCCATTCCCTTAATACTGTAGAAATGAGCATAATGCGTGTTGAAGAGAACCATGTTTCTGCAGTATTAAGGGAATGGGAGGTGACCATCTTGTTCATTCTTCTTTAAAAATTTTGTGCGCTTTTTTTTGTCCTTTTTAATTAATTAACTACTTAGTGATTCAGATTCCTACTATCAATCTATTCCAGATTAGTGTAGAACTCATTGCTGTAATAGTTATGAATATGGAACCATCGTTAAACCATAAGAAAAATCTATTTTACTATGTATCCAGAAAGAAGTCATAAGAAGACACATAAAATACATAAAACACAAGATTTGATATCATATTTCTAGCATTCATTGATTGATCCTTCTCTTCAATAGACTATTACATTCAATAAATTCGGAACTCCACATAACAAATTATACAATACTGCTCAATAATCAGCATATGGATGAACCACTAACAACGAACCAACTCAAGAGAGAGGAACCCCATTTTCCCAACTTGTTACATATCTATACAAAAATATAGGGCTAAAACCCATAATTTCTTCATCCTAAAAATACCCCATTACAATGCATACTTCCCTTAGATAACCGGTTGTTTGGGTTGTTTTTCCCTCTGCATGTTTCTTTCTATTGTTCTTCTATTTCTGGAATGTCGATTTTTCATCCTTTTGTCGTGCTTTATTCTCTATTTTTATTTCTTTATCCGTTGTTAGATTCATTCTTCTATTTGTTTTATTCTCTTGTCTGCACATTGTGTTCCTTCTGTGCACTTTCCTCCTTATGTGCATAGCCCTCCTAGATGTTCTTTAGTTTCACACTCCCTATATTTCCTTCTTCTTCTACACACTTTTCCTGTACTTAGGATTTTTCCAAAACCTACATCAAACCCAACAAAAATGTCTCCAAAGATTCCTATCCAATATGCCCCCAATACTCAACTGTGGTTCGTCCCGAACCACTCAGGCCTATTACCTTCTCTTCGATGCTGAAATGAAGTTTTGAGAGGAAGCCTTTGCTACCTCAACCTATTTGATGATTGTGGCCTCTATTTCTTCTATATCCTCTGCCCCCTACGCATTCAAGTTTGTAAGTTTTTCCTCCAATTTAATCGTTGCCTACTTGAACTTACCCTACACAGTGGCCAATTATCTAATTAACCTCACTGCTTCTTCCTGCAGTGATCCCAGTCTATGTTGAAGGATATATTTCTGATCCCTCATATTTTCTACCTCCATGTATGAATGCCTCTACGCTACAATGGTTGTCATCATCTCTGCTACTGAAATTGTTGTTATCTTCTCTGAATCTTGACATGCTCTTTCTTGTGCTTCTCTTAAGAGTGCTTCCACAACCTTCATTTCTGGGTCTTCTACCAACTCGGTCCATATCTATGCGCTCTCCTCACATATTTTGGTGCATTCTCCTTCTACTTTATTAATAGTGACAACTATTGTTTTCTCCATTCTCTCCCTGCATTCTTTCACTTATGGTGGCATTCCTAGCATGCTCCACAATTTTAAGTCCTCAATTTTCTCACAAAATCCCTTAATGGCATCCCCGATATTTAACACTTGTTCCTCCATAGTAGATTCTACTACTATGGGGACTTACAAGATTTCTTTATATATTTTCTGGACAACTGCTTTGGTTTTATATTCTATCCCTTCAACCTCGTCCTTTTCCTATAATGATTTTTTGGCCCTCTCCTCAGCCTCATATTTATTCTTTAGAACTTCTTCTACTCTACCTTCAGCTTCCCTCTTTTGTTGAAGTTTCAAGTCATACTTCTCTTTTAATTTGGATCTTTCATCCCTTATTCTTTCCAACTCTCTGTGTGCTTCCTATCCCTTGTTCTTCATTTCTTACAATAGTCCCTCTTGCAAGTCTTGTAGCCTTTGCATGGGAATTTTTTATATGACTATATTGAGATAGCCCAATGCATTTACTTGATCTTGTAACTCTCCCATTGGAAATTCCATTGCATCTTGTTATCACTCTGTAATTTCTTTGGGTTTTATCAAAGAAACCTAGAGGTAACCAAAAACCACTTTAAAACTAGAATATATCCCTTCCAGCTTTAGAGAGGGCTCCCTCTGTGTGAAATTCCAGTCACTGAGGTGACTGGTTGTCATAGGTTTTTAGGCTAGGTTTTAAGATCAAAGGAGGATATGTTGTGAAAAGTTTATGGAAGATCCAAGATAGAATCCATTGGGCATGGAGTCAAAACCTGAGTTATAGAATGAATTTCAATGGCTGGTGGTAGGATGTCCCATGAAGAAAAGGCAAGGTGAAAGGTAATTGTCAATGAAAGTGATCATTTTAGTATGTAGAAATAATGAAATTAACAAACCATTATATCAAAAGCATATAAAGTGGATGACTTTCTGATATAACTTTAGTTGAATGAATGGAGTGACAAATGCTTATGAATAAAGCATCTGTCTCGGAATGACTTCTGGACATACAATCCTAACAACATGAAAGAATACTTAAACTGTATATTTTGGAGCATCTAACAAATGGATGAATTTTGAACACTAAATTCAGTTCAAATATCAGAGGATCTCAAACATATATGTGTTAAACAAAGGACATAATTTCACATTCACATAAGAAATAATACATACATCAAAGCACCATGTACTTGAATCTCTAGTAGGGATGGCATCCTGTACTTCTACACTGAAATCCGTGTTGATTCTAAAAAATATAACAATGTCCAGGAGACTCTTCCATGTCAAACCCCCCTTGAGTTAATGTAGCTTCATTCATTATATAAAAAGTTTATTCCTATCCCTCAAAATTGGAATTCAACTAACATCCTAAAATTGAGCTATAGTTACAAAATACTTGGCAACAAAATCTAAATTGTCTGCTAGAAAAGAGGAGTCAATTTGTTGAAACATAGGGGTCAAATATGTCATCATATATCTTGAATCATAATAATTGTTACAAAAATGAGAGATGTTTTTAGATATGAATCCGTTCTTGAGAAAAAACTCTTTCAGTTTTCAAAAATTCCTCTCCAGCTTCTCTGGATATGCTCCCAAAGATAATGACCTAAAAAGGACATCATTAAATGTTTAAATCTAGAAAAGTAGGCTACAAAGATCCCTTCGAATCTCCCAAAATGTGAAAACTCTGAAAAAACTAAGAGAGGATTTTATTATTGGGTCCATGCTTGAAAAATTACTCATTGGGTTTTTCAAAAAACCACTACATGTGTTCATAAAGCGACATTGAAGTTGACTTCAAAAAAAATCATTTGTGCAATGTGCACTGCAGACTTTGTGTAGCGAGGTTACAAAATGAGGGTTCTTTTATATTTTTATTCATATGGTTGATCGCTACAAACTATATGAAGGAAATTTACTATCATATTTACTTGTTGAAACATGATGCTAAGCCCATGAACCATTTATCTTCCTTGAAAGCATCAAATTCTTCATCAAGGCTCTAAAACCCCAAATACTTTAAGGTAGCAAATTGAGTCTTAGTTTCAATAAATGATATAAAATGCATGTATTTATATGATGAATAAAATTATACACCACTTTCAAACCTTTCTTGATCATCCAATCTGAATCTGTCATCATGAAATCCCATTTTTTGCAAAAAATGATACCTACAACACTTGCATAGCGTGTTGACGCAACTTGTTGTGCAACTATGAGATTCAACATTTGCATAGCATATTTGCACAAAGAGGCTTATTGTTTATTTTTATTCACATGGGTAATCATTGGAAGGTGCTTGAATATTTGTGGTGGTCATTCTAACATCCAAATGATGTTTCTGAATTGTGTAAACATAAACATGCTTTCAATACATTGCCTTTTAGTCAAAACTTAAAAACCAAAAATATACAAGAGCCACAAACTTAAGCTTAACTTCATTTGTATATATTTCATTAAATATGGTTTTGATTAAGCCTTTGTGCTGTTTGGAAACTTCCATGGGAATCTAGAGTGCATTTCATAATAGAAAAACCGCTTTTTGGCATCAAATGACACCTACAACACTTGTGTGGTGTGTGATTGCTACACAAGTTCTGTGTATTGTTCTTTTTCAAATAAAAAATTTCGTGATCAAATTAAATCAACCTTATGGGATATCTCACCATGCATATGATATGGAAAGTCATAATACAACCATTTTGAACAAAAAATTCCATGGAATAAGTATATGCATTTCAAATCTTCTATATAGTTGGAAAAATATTTGGTCAAATTATGATTTGGAGATTTAACAATGTAAGGCCCAATACACCTTTTGTTTTGCCAAAAATAACCCTGATCCTGCATATGATCCCGAGAGCATAAAATTCCTATAAAACCCACTTTTTAGCCAAATTTATAATAAGTTAAATGTGCTAACACATCTGTCTCAATCTGTAAGGTTATATTTGTTGGGTATGTGTTATATTCTTTGCATGTGTGTGTGTGGGTGCGTCAGATGTGACAACTATGTTTGACGATCCCTAGAAATTGTTGATCATCACTCCTTTCCAAAGAAAGCATGGGATTCGAAGCTCAAATTTTCTATGTGGGCTGATAGAGTGACAACAAAGAGGTCCCTAGGCATCTCTCCTTTCCAACTTGTGTATGGGACTGAAACAGTTTTTCCTTCTCAGATTGCCCTACCTATGGCGAAATTCTTCCAAGACTACCAAGGAGATCCTGATGACATGATTAGGAGAATACATTAGCTAGTAGAAGTGCAGCAAAATAGAGAGAAGGTGATGGACAAAACGCATGATCATCAATAGAAAATCAAGCAGGCCTTTGACAGGAAAAGTAGTCGAGAGGATTTCCTACCAGGAAATATAGTACTCAAATGGTATGCTCCCAGACAAGACAAGGGAAAACATGGTAAATTTGAATCCCTTTGGATTGGTCCTTTCTAGATTTTCGAGCCATTTCCAAACAACACTTATCAGTTGCGGAATTTAGAGGGGGGCGAATTTTTTGGTGGCCCTGTAAATGGTCACTTCCTGAAAATGTTTTTTTTTTTAAAGGAACTATCAACATCCCACCATTGTAAATACCATTTTTTTTTTATTTTGTTTTTTTTTT
>JASDQU010752368.1:1231-16895 GCA_032191745.1 Picea mariana | reverse complement strand
TTACATAAACATTAATTCTAATTACATCAATTCAACTTAATAATCAACATCAATTGTGAATAGTGTACTTACTATTAGCACATAGAATTGTAGGCATAAAAAAGAACCACTTTGGTTTTGTTTTCGAGTCACACATTTGATCCTTACATCATTACCTTGACATGTCACACCTCCATGTTGTACACAAGATTTTATTTGTCATAATTTATTCGTTTAAGTGTCAAGTCAGAGACGGGTGTATGCGCTACCAACTCACTAGGAGAGTTCGTAGCGTATTCAAACTACATCATGCTTTCATCTATCATCATTGCAAATTAAAGAACCATGACAGAGGAGATTTCATTTTTTCCAGCACCATCTTTAACCAATTTTTCAGGGATCATGCCATTGGATCTCCTAACAGTCTCTTCGAAGTATGCATTTTTTTTTTGAATCAGGTGCTACGAACTGGTAGACAGGCATTGCGAACTGGTTGAAGAGGAGGGTTGGAGGTTGGACAACTTGCAAACATCCATGTGCAAATTCAAAGACATCAACATCAAGCCTAGATCCACATGATACTCCATGAGATTTTTCATCATGTTTGAGGGTTGAGAAAGGGGTTTTGGCTAGTTTTCATATTGGCATTGCGAACTGTCCCATTCTTTTATTCATAGATTTCAAATTCTCCTCCTTGATGTTCTAAACCCTACTCCTCAAACTAGATTGATTTTATGACCTTGTCCATCTTTCCCATCACTCATAATTCACCTACTCCATTGATTTTCCCCAGTGTTGTGAACGCTCTGTTCCAGGCGTTGCAAACTGTGCGCTGCAAACCCTCTGTTCCAGTGTTATTAAAACCCATCTTCTGCATCTTTTATGAGCTCAACTTTTAAAGAGTAAATATGCACCCCTCTTAAACTTGAAACATCTGGTTGATCATCTATTGAACTAGATTTAAAGATTGAATGCATTCTCATGTTGATTAACTAATATTTGTATTGATGAGTAAACCCTGTTTAAGCTGATAATTCGCTTGCACTTCCCTTTTATCACAACTCCCAATTGCCATTCCTTACTATTTATGATTGAAAGAGTGTCTCCTCTTATACCTCTTGTGTATAGGATAAAGTCCATAAAACTTTGTTTAATGCCAACCTATTGAAAACAATTCTGTCATCAATACCCTAATCTCATGTTTTCCCTCTTTTCACACATATGGCTACCATTAAAACTCATAGAAAATGCATCCTTCAGCAGCATTATGGACAATCAACAACATAGGAAGACTCACAAGGGAGGGGATATTGTAAGGATAGAGACCTATGACATGTTGGCCAAGGTTTCTACCAGGAGAAGCTCCAGATTAAAAAATGAAGATGTTGAACCTCCATAATCAACATCATTTTGGTCAAATTCCGGTTTCATACATTTTACACATTTTGGTTATTGCTATGTTTTGCAAACCATGATTATCTGATTGAGTGCTTTCTTTTAATCAATATTATTAAGATTATAAAGTTTTCAACATTTTGGGACACTTGAGACAGTTTTGGGAGGTGTTAAAACATTGACAAAGTGAAACAATCTACTAGAGGAAAGTTTGCAGTGCCGACGTTGCGAATTGGTAATTTATGACAGTTTGTAAGCAATTAACACACAACAGTGGCTTGTTTTTCTTGTAACTTTTGAATGCCCATTTGGTTTCCTCTGCAATTTTGTGTGGAGGACAAACATGGGGTTTTTGACTTGGTGACAAAAATTAAGCCTGACCCACTTCGTATTTTTGGAGAAAAACTAAAAACATCAGCTACAGGAAAGTTCACAATGCATGCTATCACAGGTGTTTCAAACTCTAACAGTCTGACAAATTTGAGTTATGGGAGGGCTACTAGCTGTCATAGAAAGTTTTATTGGTCTCCTAGGAGTTATTTGGACATGAGGGACATGTGTTCCATATCTAGATCAAGCAGAATGACCTGTTTCAAAAGGAATTTATCACAATATGCAAGATCCCGAAAAATAGGAATCCGTTAAGTTTTTTTTGGAATCTTTTGTAACAAGATTCCTAAATGGAGGAGGATCCTATGTATCTCCTTGTTTTTGACCTCCTTAGGGTATATAAAGATCATTCACTATGTATGAAAGAGATTTTGAGAAGGAAAGGGTTGGATTCATGATCCAAGAGAGGAGAGAGCTAGAGGAGTAGTTGAGTTTCTCATTTGTGAGCCCGAGGGCATGTGTTGTAGGCATTTCTTCCATTAGAGATTCAAGAAAGTTGTGATACCAGACATTTTTTCTCTTGTTTCCATTATTTCTTATCATCTTTCTTGAGTAATATTTACAGATTTTGAAGATCAAAAGTTTCCTTTGGTTAATGGATTCATGAGCTGCAAAGGATTTGTGGTAATTGCCTCTTAATCATAGATTATCATTCAAGCACTCTTTAATCTATCTTACAAAAATGATCTTTGTTATGTGGATATTCTTATTTTTGTTTACCTTCTATTCTTCTACCCATCTTTGCATAAGCCTTTGTCTGGTAGGAAACCTGATTTCCTGTGATCTGCAAAATGTTATGACTCCATGCCCAATATAATGTATTTGCAAGTAGCTTGATGCCCTCCCTTTTACTCTTCTCTTGCTGATCCACCAAGTATAACCTGTTTTAATCATTTAAATCAAATGGGTACTGGGATTATCCTCTAGCAGTATGATGGTGATTCTCAGTGCTAACATTTTTGGCGCCATTGTTGAGGATGAAGTTGAAGATTTTCCCTGGGAGAACAACAAATCTTAGATCAAGTCTTTGATGGTGAACAAAGGTTGTTGACACAATACAGATTGCATCATTCACCTGGCGACTCCATGAAGGAGAGATCCAATGGTGACTCCACAATTTTAGAATGTCAAAGGAATTTGATGTTGTTTTGGCTCGAAGGTTTGCACCTCTTAACTTTTCTGTAGTTCCTGGTTTCCCACATCCAATACCTCATATGTCAGAATGGGGAGATTTTCTGCCTATATTCAGAGAAAGAAAGGAGAATAATCCTGCATAACATCTCTTTAAGTTTCATCAATGCATGAATCAACTAGATTCAAGGATGCATTAATGAAAATTTTCATGCATTCATTAGATGGTGATGCACGTCAATGGTATTTCTCACTACCTCATTCTAGCATTTCATCATTGAAGGAATTTCACTCAACTTTTAAGGAGCACTATAACAGGTATTTTTCAGTTGAATTTTTATTTGAGAATTATTGTGATGAGTTTGAAAAGGATATTCAACATACAGTAAGTGTTTCCTCAAATTATAAAGCTAAAATAGATGTTTCTGTTGAATAAATCAAGGAAAAATCATATCTTTCCCTTCCTAGTTTTCCATTATTGAAAGTATATTTTGTTGACTATTCTTATGATGAAGAAAATGGAAACAATACAGTAGATGCATCTGTCCTTGTAACATATGCCTATAAAAATCATTCATTTGATGAGATTGTTGTCCCAAATGTTCACAAAGATCAACCTATCCTTGATGAATATTCTGATGATGAAGTGCAGATCTTTACTAAATCACATATAGAGCTTATTAACAGCCAACCAATATATGATAGTGAAGAAGATAAGGAATAATTGCAACAACAATTGGAATTCTCTTTATCACCTATTGATGAGCAGAAAACTCCAAGGATCAACGAGGAAATGTCTATCATTTCTATACCTACACTTGCAAAAGAAATCAAACAACATATGAGTAGCTGTGAAGTATATGAGGACCATCATTTTATTGATGAATCAACCTTCACATAGGAGAAATATGGTTTTCTTAACCAACTAAAAATGTATTTTCATAAGTTTCATGATCCTGTGGATTTTTACATAGATTTATATTTTTCAAAGGTTTCTAATGATTCAGTTGTTGGTATGATTTCATATCATAGTTGTAAGTATCCATTGCTTATTAACCTCTTGTTGCAAGCTTCATATCACTTGAAAATGATTTCAAACAGTTGCATGGAAGGAGTTATTTTCATTAGTTCGATACTCACCTAGCTGCATTGGAAGTATGACTTTACTTGAACAAAGAATAGTTCAAATGGTTATAGTAGGAGTAGGATGGATAAAGATCGATTCTTGAGCATTTGGTTTGCAGTGAGTGTTTTTTAGTTTTCAATAAATGATCATAGGTGCTATCAAGGAATATACATAGTACATATTGCAGAGATGGAATGGATAAGGCATTGAAACTCCATGTTCTTGGCAGCTCATAGGGAGCATGCCATCCCCTGTGGAGCCAGATGTTAGCACATAGAATTGTAGGGGTAAGAAAGAACCACTTTGGTTTTGTTTTTGAGTCACACCTTTGATCCTTACACCATTACCTTTACATGTCACACCTGCATGTTGTACACAAGATTCTCTTTGCCATCATTTATCTGTTTAAGTGTCAAGTTAGAGTCGGGCATATGCATTGCCAACTCACTAGGAGATTTTACAACATACTCTAAGTACATCATTCTTTCATCTATCATCATTGAAAATTAAAGAAACACGAGAGAGGATATTTCATTGTTTTCAGCACCATCGTTAATCAATTTTTCAGGGATCATGTCATTGGATATCCTAACAGTCTCCTTGAAGTATGTAATTCTTGTTTGAATTAGGCACTTCGAACTAGTAGACAAGTACTACAGACTGGCTAAAGAGGAGGGTTGGAGGTTGGACAACTTGCAAACATCCCTGTGAAAATTCAAAGAAATCAACATCAAGCCTAGATCCACCTGATACTCCATGAGAGTTTTCATCATGTTTGAGGGTTGAGAAAGGGGTTTTGGTTGGTTTTCATATTGGCGCTGCGAACTGTCCCCTTATTTTATTCACAATTTTCAAATTCTCCTCCATGATGTTCTAAACCCTTCTCACTAGACCAGATCGCTTTTATGACCTCATCCATCTTTCCCATTGCTCATAATTCACCTACTCCACTGATTTTCCCCAATATCATGAACCCTCTGTTCCAGGTGTTGTGAACCCTCGGTTCAAGAGTTATTAAAACCCATCTTCTGCATCTTTTACGAGCTCAACTTTTAAAGAGTAAATATGCACCCCTCTTAAAATTGAAACAGGTGGTTGATCAACTATTGAACCAGGTTTAAAGATTGAATGTATTCTCATGCTGATTAACTAATATTGTATTGATGAGTAAACCCTGTTTACGCTGACAATTAACTTGCACTTCCCTTTTATTACAATTCCCAGTTGCCATTCCTTACTGTTTCTGATTGAAAGAATGTCTCCTCTTATACCTCCTATGTATAGGATAAATTCAATAAAAAAAAATTTAATTCCATCCTATTGGAAACGGTTATGTCATCAATACCCTAATCTCCTATTTTCCCTCTTTTCACAAATATGGCTGCCATTAAAGCTCACAAAAAAACATCCTTCAGCAACATTTATGGACAATCAACAACATAAGACTCACAAGGGAGGGGAGATTGTAAAGTTAGATCCCTATGACATGATGGCCAAGGTTGCTACCAAATGAAGCTCCAGATTAAAAAATGAAGATGTTGAACCTCCATAATCAACATCATTTTGGTCAAATTCCTGTTTCATACATTTTACACATTTTGGTTATTGCTATGTTTTGAAAACCATGACTATCTAATCGGGTGCTTTATTGTAATCAAGATTATTAAGATTATAAAGTTTACAACATTTTGGGACACTTGAGACAGTTTTGGGAGGTGTTAAAACATTGACAAAGTGAAATAGGCTGCTACAAGAAAGTTCGCAGCGCCGACGTTGTGAATTGGTAATTTATGACAGTTTGTAAGCAATTAGCACACGACAGAGGATTGTTTTTCTGTTAACTTTTGAATTCCCATCTGGTTTCTTCTAAAATTTTGTGTGGAGGACAAACATGGTGTTTTTGATTTGCTGAGATAACTTCATCCTGACCCACTTCTTATTTTTGGAGAAAATCTAAAAACATCACCTACAGGAAAGTTCGCAGTGCATGTTGTCAGAGGCATTGCAAACTCTAATAGATTGACAAATTCGAGGTATGGGAGGGCTTCGAGTTGTCAGTGAAGGTTCAAATAGTCTCCTAGGAGTTATTTGGACTTGAGGGACATGTGTTCCATCTCCATATCAAGTAGAATGACTTGTTTGAAAAGAAATTTATCACAATAGGCAAGATCCCAAAAAATAGGAATTTGTTAGGTTTTTGTTGGAATCTTTTGTAACAAAACTCCTAAATGGAGGAGGATCCTATGTATCTCCTTGGTTTCGACCTCCTTAGGGTATATAGAGATCAGTCACTATATATGAAATGGATTTTGAGAAGGAAAGGGTTGGATTCATGATCCAAGAGAGGAGAGAGCTAGAGGAGCAGTTGAGTTGCTCATTTGTAAGCCCGAGGGCATGTGTTGTAGGAATTTCCACCATGAGAGATTCATGAAAGTTGTGATACCATACTATTTTTCTCGTGTTTCCATTCTTTCTTATCATCTTGCTTGAGTAATATTTACATATTTTGAAGATCAAAATATGCCTTTGGTTAATGGATTCATGAGCTGCAAAGGATTTGTGGTAATTGCATGTTAATCATAGATTATTTTTCAAGCACTCTTTAATCTATCTTCCAGAAATGGAATATATTATGTGGATATTCTTATTTTTGTTTACCTTCTATTCTTCTACCCATATTTCCATAAGCCTTTGTCTGGTAGGCAGCCTGATTTCCTGTGATCTACAGAATGTTATGACTCCATGCCCAATAGAATGTATTTGCAATCAATATGATGCCCTCCCTTTTACTCTTATCTTTATGATCCACCAAGTATAACATGTTTTAATCATTTAAATCAAATGGGTACTGGTCTTATCCTCTAGTAGTCTGAGGGTGATTCTTAGTGCTAACACTTACAATGGTTTCTTTTTGTAAGTGTCAAATAAAATCAAAATTGAATTGAATTGTACTTATTAGGAACATTCTCTATTGAAACTAACACTTGAGAATTGATCGATTCATTGCAATTCTGAGTCAACATTGAAGTGGTTGAATGATTGAATTGTGTATAGGGTAGTGTTGCAAGAAGTCCCTTTTTTTGTTGAGTCAATTGTAATCAAGACCCACCTGCACAGGGAGCCATGTTTCAATACTTAAGAATGGATTGAAGTCTAGAGCTATTAGAGGTATTGAACATTCTAATACTCATCGTTGTCAGCAAAAAAATTACAATCAACAAAGAAACTCTTCAATCTGTTCTAACTTGTTTGAAAGTTTCACAAGCCAAAGTAGAGATTCTCTGGACTTAATCACAGCTCTAGGATCTTGAAATACAACAAAGGAATCAACATTCTAACTAGTTTTTGTTTAAAAAAACCCAATTTGTAAATTTGATAAAGGTTCCAATCAACAATCAATACATGAGAATCTCAATGAAACAACTTTTGATGTAGTTTCAAATGAGGATGAAGAATAGGTTCAACATACTCTTTCCAAGCCCATCATCAAACCATGGGAATAAATTAGGAACAACAAGCACATAACATGTATTATATATGAAAAGGAAGTTACCTTTCATATTCTAGATTATTCCAAAACAATCCACTTCCAAATTGTTGGATTGCCTCAAGAATTTTCAACTTCACCTATTCCAGTTCAACATTAGAATGATAAGTTCCAACATTGCAATTGATTTAGTCACATGGAGAATCAATGTTTTGATCTCCATCCTTGTCTTCATTGTGGAAATAATAATCATTCATTAGAAAATTTCTCTAAATGAAACAAACCTACAAGATTAAATATTCAGTATGTGTGGATCAATCCTTGGCAATGGTCATCAACAACCGAGAAGATATATTAGTCTTACTGTAGAATTAAATCTGAAGTAAAGATAGTGAAATGAGAATGAAACTGTAAGGTACCGGGTCTATTATATTATCATAAAAGAGAAATAATGCAGAGAATAACACCGAGATAGCAAAAAAATATGGAAATATTGCAAAGATAACAACGAAACAAAAAAATATATGGAACCAGAACACCAGAATTAGACCTTTATTGATAGGAAACAATGTTCACTTGCCTATTCAAGGGGGAAACCTCTAGCAGAGCAGAGCTCTATTACAATAATTTTCCAAGACAAAACTTTGCATACCCTCTACTCCTATTTATACTAAATCTATCGATTCAAAAGAACAATCTAGAGGAAGATCCTTCTAGAAGCGTAAGATTCTATTAGGTCTTCTTACATTTGACTTATTCCTCCTTATTTCTAGGATTTATTAATGTTGACCTTTATTACATGGAAATATATTATTCTACCCACTTGAGGGGTTAGGTAGGTTAGGTCCCTAACATGCCCTCCCCCTTAAAATCAACCTTGTCCTCAAGGCTTGAGATGAGGAAATTGTTGCAGAATGTTAGCTGGCTCCCAAGTGGCATATACTAGAGTTGTATCTTTCCACTAGACTAACACTTCCTTGATGGTGCGTTGACGAATATGACGCTCACATTGGTCCAAAAATGCTTGTGGATGCAACCAGATGGATCCTTCTTCATCCAACTCGGGAAGGTTGGTTCAAGTTTGGCACTTAGTTCCAATCACCTTCTTTAAGCAGGAGACATGAAAAACAGGATGGAGATTAGAAGGACTATGAAAATATAGTTGATAGGCCACTTGTCCAATGTGCTTGAGAACTGTATAATGACCATAAAATTTGGGAGCCAATTTTTTACAATGTTCATCCTTGAGTGAAGTTTTCTTATAAGGTTGTAGTAGAATAAATACCTAGTCTCCTTCAACAAATTGATGTTATGAGCGACCTTGATAGGCTTGTTGCTTCATGCGATTCTGAGCCATGACCAAATTATCTTTGAGGGTACAAAGAGTAGCCTCTCGAACTATAAGTGTTTGGTCAACCACCTAGACCTTCGAGACACCTGACATGTAGGAGAGAAAAAAAGGTGGATTTTTTCCATACATTGCTTCAAAAGGAGTCATGCGAGTGGATGTATGATAATAAGTGTTGTACCACCATTCAACTAATGGTAACCATTGAGACCATTGATTTTTCCTTTAAGAGGAAAAACACCTCAAATAAGTCTCCAAACACTTATTGACAACTTCAGTTTGACCATCAGTTTGGGGATGATAGGCGGTGCTGAGATGCAATTGGGTGCCCTATAGTCTGAAAAGTTCTTGCCAAAAAATCATGGTGAAAGTGGGATCTCTATTAGAAACAATAGAATGAGGCATGCCATGAAGCTTGAAGACACGATCCATGAAAAGTCAAGCCATAGTGGATGCGGTAAATGTGTGTTAAAGAGAACAGAAATGAGCATACTTAAGATTGCCTAGTGTAGTCACCATGCAAGGTGTAGTCATTGTTGCATAGTTTATTAATGAACAAGGACAAAACAAAGCGCACAAAAATTATAAAGAAGAATGAACAAGATGGTCACCTCCCATTCCCTTAATACTGTAGAAATGAGCATAATGTGTGTTGAAGAGAACCAGGTTTCTATAGTATTAAGGGAATGGGAGGTGACCATCTTGTTCATTCTTCTTTATAATTTTTGTGCACTTTGTTTTGTACTTGTTAATTAATTAACTACTTAGTGATTCAGATTCCTACTATCAATCTATTCCAGATTAGTATATAACTCATTGTTGTAATAGTTATGAATATGGAACCATGGTTAAACCATAAGAAAAATCTATTTTACTATGTATCCACAAAGAACTCATAAGCAGACACATAAAATACATAAAACACAGGATTTGATATCATATTTCTAGCATTCATTGATTAATCCTTCTCTTCAATAGACTGTTACATTCAATAACTTCGGAACTCCACATAAAAAATTATACAATATTGCTCAATAATCATCATATGGATGAACCACTAACAACAAACCAACTCAAGAGAGAGGAACCCCATTTTCCCAACCTGTTACATATTTATACAAAAATATAGGGCTAAAAACCCTAATTTCTTCATCCTAAAAATACCCCATTACAATGCATACTTCCCTTAGATAACTGGTTGTTTGGGTTGTTTTTCCCTCTGCATGTTTCTTTCTATTGTTCTTCTATTTCTGGAATGTCGATTTGTCATCCTTTTGTCGTGCTTTATTCTCTATCTTTATTTCTTTATCCATTGTTAGATTTATTCTTCTATTTGTTTTATTCTCTTGTCTGCACATTGTGTTCCTTCTGTGCACTTTCCTCCTTATGTGCATAGCCCTCCTAGATGTGCTTTAGTTTCACACTCCCTATATTTCCTTCTTCTTCTACGCACTTTTCCTATACTTGGGATTTTTCCAAAAACTACATCAAACCCAACAAAAATGTCTCCAAAGATTCCTGTCCAATATGCCCCCAACACTCGACTGTGGCTCATCCCGAACCACTCAAGCCTGTTACCTACTCTTCGATGCTAAAATGAAGTTTTGAGAGGCAGCCTTTGCTACCTCAACCTATTTGATGATTGTGGCCTCTATTTCTTCTATATCCTCTGCCCCCTACGCAGTCAAGTTTGTAAGTTTTTCCTCTGACTTAATCGTTGCCTACTTGAACTTACCCTGCACAGTGGCCAATTATCTAATTAACCTCACTGCTTCTTCCTCCAGTGATCCCAGTCTATGTTGAAGGATATATTTCTGATCCCTCATATTTTCTACCTCCATGTATGAATGCCTCTATGCTACAATGGTTGTCATCATCTCTGCTAGTGAAATTGTCGTTATCATCTCTGAATCTTGACATGCTCTTTCTTGTGCTTCTCTTAAGAGTGCTTCCACAACCTTCATTTCTGGGTCTTCTACAAACTCGGTCCATATCTATGCGCTCTCCTCACATATTTTGGTGCATTCTCCTTCTACTTTATTAATAGTGACAACTATTGTTTTCTCCATTCTCTCCCTGCATTCTTACACTTATGGTGGCATTCCTAGCATGCTCCACAATTTTAAGTCCTCAATTTGCTCACAAAATCCCTTAATGGCGTCCTCGATCTTTAACACTCGTTCCTCCATAGTATATTCTACTACTATGGGGACTTCCAAGATTTCTTTATATATTTTCTAGACAACTGCTTTGGTTTTCTATTCTATCCCTTCAACCTTGTCCTTTTCCTATAATGATTTCTTGGCCCTCTCCTCAGCCTCATATTTATTCTTCAGAACTTCTTCTACTCTACCTTCAACTTCCCTCTTTTGTTGAAGTTTCAAGTCATACTTCTCTTTTAATTTGGATCTTTCATACCTTATTCTTTCCAACTCTCTGTGTGCTTCCTATCCCCTGTTCTTCATTTCTTTCAACAGTCCCTCTTGCAAGTCTTGTAGCCTTTGCATGGGAATTTTTTATACGACTATATTGAGATAGCCCAATGCATTTACTTGATCTTGTAACTCTCCCATTGGAAATTCCAGTGCATCTTGTTATCACTCTGTAATTTCTTTGGGTTTTATCAAAGAAACCTAGAGGTAACCAAAAACCACTTTAAAACTGGAATATATTCCTTCCAGCTTTAGAGAGGGCTCCCTCTGTGTGAAATTCCAGTCACTGAGGTGACTGGTTGTCATAGGTTTTTAGGCTAGGTTTTAAGATCAAAGGAGGATATGTTGTGAAAATTTTATGGTAGAGCCGAGATAGAATCCATTGGGCATGGAGTCAAAACCCGAGTTATAGAATGAATTTCAATGGCTGGTGGTAGGATGTCCCATGAAGAAAAGGCAAGGTGAAAGGTAATTGTCAATGAAAGTGATCATTGTAGTATGTAGAAATAATGAAATTAACAAACCATTATATCAAAAGCATATAAAGTGGATGAATTTCTGATATAACTTTAGTTTAATGAAAGGAGTGACAAATGTTTATGAATAAAGCATCTGTCTTAGAATGACTTCTGGACATACAATCCTAACAACATGAAAGAATACTTAAACTGTTACATATTTTGGAGCATCTAACAAATGGATGAATTTCGAAAATAAAATTCAGTTCAAATATCAGAGGATCTCAAACATATATGTGGTAAACAAAGGACATAATTTCACATTCACATAAGAAAGAATACATACATCAAAGCACCATGTACTTGAATCTCTAGTAGGGATGGCATCCTGTACTTCTACACTGAAATCTGGGTTGATTCTCAGAAATATAACAATGTCCAAGAGACTCTTCCATGTCAAACCCCCCTTGAGTTAATGTAGCTTCATTCATTATATAAAAAGTTTATTCCTATCCTTCAAAATTTGAATTCAACTAATATCCTAAAATTGAGTTATAGTTACAAAATACTTGGCAACAAAATCTAAATTGTCTTCTAGAAAAGAGGAGTCAATTTGTTGAAACATAGGGGTCAAAGATGTCATCATATATCCTGAATCATAATAATTGTTACAAAAATGAGATATGTTTTTAGATATGAATCCGTTCTTGAGAAAAACCTCTTTCAGTTTTTGAAAATTCCTCTCCAACTTCTCTGGATATGCTCCCAAAGATAATGACCTAAAAAGGACATCATTAAATGTTTAAATTTGGAAAAGTAGGCTGTAAAGATCCCTTCGAATCTCCCAACATGTGAAAACTCTGAAAAAACTGAGAGAGGATTTTATTATTGGGTCCATGCTTGAAAAATTACTCATTGGGTTTTTCAAAAAACCACTACAGGTGTTCATAAAGCGACATTGAAGTTGACTGCAAAAACAATCATTTGTGCAATGTGCCCTGCAGAGTTTGTGTAGCGAGGTTAGAAAACGAGGGTTCTTTTATATTTTTATTCATATGGTTGATCACTACAAACTATATGAAGGAAATTTACTATCATATTTACTTGTTGAAACATGATGCTAAGCCCATGAACCATTTATCTTCCTTGAAAGCATCAAATTCTTCATCAAGGCTCTAAAACCCCAAATACTTTAAGGTAGCAAACTGAGTCTTAGTTTCAATAAATGATATAAAATGCATGTATTTATATGATGAATAAAATTATACACCACTTTCAAACCTTTCTTGATCATCCAATTTGAGTCTGTCATCATGAAATCCCATTTTTTGCAAAAAATGATACCTACAACACTTGCATAGCGTGTTGACGCAACTCATTGTGCAATTGTGAGCTTCAACATTTGCATAGCATATTTGCACAAAGAGGGTTATTTTTTATTTTTATTCACATGGGTAATCATGAAGGTGCTTGAATATTTTTGGTGGCCATTCTAACATCCAAATGATGTTTTTGAATTGTGTAAACATAAACATGCTTTCAATACATTTCCCTTTTAGTCCAAAACTTAAAAACCAAAAATATACAAGAGCCACAAACTTAAACTTAACTTCATTTGTATATATTTCATTAAATATGGTTTTGATTAACCCTTTGTGCTATTTGGAAACTTCCCTAGGAATCTAGAGTGCATTTCATAACAGAAAAACCCCTTTTTGGCATCAAATGACACCTACAACACTTGTGTGGTGTGTGATCGCTACACAAGTTCTGTGTATTGTTCTTTTTCAAATAAAAACTTGCGTTATCAAATTAAATCAACCTTATGGGATATCTCACCATGCATATGATATGGAAAGTCATAATACAACCATTTTGAACAAAAAATTCCATGGAATAAGTATATGCATTTCAAATCTTCTATATAGTTGGAAAAATATTTGGTCAAATTATGATTTGGAGATTTAACAATGTAAGGCCCAATACACCTTTTGTTTTGCAAAAAATAACCCTCATCCTGCATATGATCTCGAGAGCATAAAAATCTTGTAAAACCCACTTTTTAGCCAAATTTATAAGAAGTTAAATGTGCTAACACATCTGTCTCAATGTGTAAGGTTATATTTGTTGGGTATGTGTTATATTCTTTGCATGTGTGTGTGTGGGCGCGTCAGATGTGACAATTGCGTCTGACGATCCCTCTAGTAGTGCTCTTTGTGTCATGTGCATCAGGCGCTTTCCTAGGGGGGTTCCAGGGGGGGCAGGTATGCCCCCCCTGGTTATGCGTAGCGTTTAGGGCAGGGCCCCGAAATTGGTTTTTGGGCGGTTTTTGCTATTTTTAGTGGATTTTGCTATTTTTAGCAGTTTTGTATATTAATCCCGAATTAAAGAATTAGGGTTTTTGTATCTACGGAATACCTAAAAAAAAATGTATATATATTATATGGTGAATGGTGAAATTCGATATAATGAATATAAGAAAGGTTTTCCCGGTTGAGGGTTTCTGGTATAAATATCTGTGTACTCTCTGTATGAGCCATTGATTAAATTTTGTTTTGCTTAATAATCTATATGCATTTCTTTACTTCACAGGTTTAAAACTTACATGTGGTATCAGAGATTGTTTTTGGCTTTAGAGGGATGCCTTTGTTGTTGAGGGTCGGGCTCGGTCTTGATAGATCAAGTTTATCTTGGGTCTGTGATAAACCTAGGTTTAGTGGGATATTTTTCAGTGGAGATTCGAGTATAGAAAGAGGAATGGTGAGCTCATCTAGAATTGAGATAGAGAAGTTCAACGGTAAAAACTTTGAGCTATGGAAGCTTAAGATGGAGGACCTTCTTGTAGACAAAGAAGAATGGATCACTGTGGATCCTGGTACACAACCTACTTGTACATCGTCTACTAGCACACATGCTACTGGTACACAACCTACTAGTACACAAACTAATAGTACACCAACTACTAGTATGTCAAAGGAAGATTGGGAGAAGTTGGACAGAAGAGCAAGGAACACTATTCGACTCTACCTTCCAGATTCGTTTTTGTTGAATGTCTCGGGAGAATCTACAACCAAGGAACTATGGGATAAGTTGGGGAATTTGTATCAATCAAAGTCCCTAGTAAACAAGTTGTTTCTTCGAAAGAAGTTGTATCATCTTAGGATGGAAGATGGAGATTTTGTGACAAAACATATAAATGCCTTTAATGATTTGGTATGTCAACTTGTCTCTATTAATATTTCGATTGCAGAAGAAGACAAGTGTATTACTTTGTTATGTTCTTTGCCAGAATCTTGGGATAATCTGATTGTAGCAATTGGTAGTACCACTCAATCTACATTGAAGTATGATTATGTAGTTTCATCCTTGTTATTTGAAGAGATGAGGTGGAAAAGCATGGGAAGTCATAGCACAGATGGTTTATTTGTAAGAAGTCGTACCCAAGACAAGAATCCTGGTAAACCTTCGGGGGGGAGATCTAAATCTACAGGTAGATCTAAGTCTCTAGGAAAATCTTTGAGGAAATGATGGAAGTATGGTAAAATAGGGTATTATAAGAAAGACTGCAAGTCTAAGAGATTGATAAACCAAAGGGATCTGATGGTACCTCTTCCACAGAGGCGAAAACCTCCACTGAAGAAGGAGGTGATGTTTACTTGGCATCTACAAGTACACATGCAGACCGTGATGCATGGTTGATCGAATTAGGTGCGTCATACCATATGACTCCTCATAGGCAGTGGTTCTCTGAATATGAAAAATACGATGGTGGTGATGTA
The DNA here is from genome assembly GCA_032191745.1 of Picea mariana. Classification (NCBI taxonomy): domain Eukaryota; kingdom Viridiplantae; phylum Streptophyta; class Pinopsida; order Pinales; family Pinaceae; genus Picea; species Picea mariana. Next base: position 1,370 of record JASDQU010752368.1, on the reverse strand, counting down.
TTCCTAAGAGATGACTCAACAACAAAAATCTTGTGACGTGGAAGGGTTAAGTTGATGCTAAAAGATGTAAGGGTTAGAACTCTCCCTGGGGTTTTACACATTCTAAAACTAGCCAGGAGCCTAATATTTGTAAGCAAGA
>JASDQU010752366.1:25672-39847 GCA_032191745.1 Picea mariana | reverse complement strand
AGAAGAACATTGGTCAAACATACCGGGTAGAAGCAATACACATAGCAATCCATGTTCTTAACAAATCCCACCTCAGAGCACAAAGTGACAAGACACCTTATGAACTGTGGTATGGGAGACCTGCTTCAATCAAACACTTCAAAGTCTTTGGGAGTAAATGTTACATAAAGAATAATGATGCGAACCTTGGCAAATATGATGACAGGGCTGATGAAGGTATCTTCTTAGGGTATGATACAAACAATAAAGGATACAGATGCTATAATAAGAGGCTGCATAAAATGGTTGATTGTATTGACATAAAAGTTGATGAAAGAATCCTAGCAAGAGAGGTGCACAATAATGAGTCTTCTACAAAGGACACAGATAAAGCTGAAGATGAACAGGTCCAAGAATCAGAAAATGAAGACTCTAAATCATATGAAGACACAGATACTTAGACAGACTCAAATCAACATACAACTTCAAATTCCTCCTCTAGAATCACTCAAAAGAATCATCCTACAAGTCAGATAATTGGTGAAAAAGACAAAGGTGTACAAACCAGGAGAAAGATAATCAAAAACACTGAACAATCACATATAGCTTTCATATCCATGTTGGAACCCAAGAATTTTAACGAAGCTAGCAAAGATGACCATTGGGTTAAAGAAATGAATGATGAACATGATTAGATTGAGAAAAACAATACGTGGGAGATGGTTCATAGACCTGAAGGTAAAAATATCATTGGTTCCAAATGGATATTTAAGAATAAGTTGAATGAGCAGGGACAAGTTGTCAGGAACAAAGCAAGATTGGTCTGTAAAGGCTATGCTCAAATAGAAGGACTAGATTTTGATGAAACATTTGCACCCATAGTAAGACTAGAAGCTATCAGAATATTTCTTGCCTATGCTTGTCATAAAAGGTTTAAAGTCTATCAAATGGATGTCAAGTCAGCTTTTCTAAATGGATATTTAAATGAAGAAGTCTATATGGAACAATTAGAAGGTTTTGAAATATCTGATAACCCTGAATTAGTATGCAAGCTGAAGAAAGCTTTATATGGGTTAAAACAAGCCCCTCGTGCCTAGTATCACAGACTAGATAGGTATCTCAAAGACAAAGGGTTCAAGAGAGGTACAGTTGAGAACAATCTATATATCAAAATAGAGGATAATGATTTGCTCATCGTGTTGGTCTATGTAGATGACATCATCTTCATATGTAATAAGGATTCATTGGTACAATGGTTTGCTTCTTCCATGGAGTCTAAGTTTGAAATTTCTATGATAGGTGAAATGTCATTTTTTCTTGGTTTGCAAATTACTCAAAGGTCTGAAGGGATGTTCATTTCTCAAGAAAAATATCTAAGAGAAATGTTGCAAAGGTTTCAAATGGAAGATTCTAAGCCTATGGGCACACCTATGGTTACTGAATGCAAATTAAGCAAGGATGATGACTCACCTGATGTTGATCAAAGTTCATATAGGTCAATGATAGGCAGCCTATTGTACATCACAACATCTCGCCTAGACATAATGCATGTTGTTGGAATGGTAGGAAGATATCAGTCTACACCTAAATAGAGTCACTTGCTAGTTGTCAAAAGGATATTCAGATATTTGAAAGAAACAATGAACTATGGCCTATGGTATCCTAAGAATCAAAATTTTCAATTATCAGTATACTCAGATGTTGATTGGGCTAACTGCATAGATGAAAGGAAAAGCATGAATGGAGGTGCGTTCTTCTTAGGAGATTCTCTAGTAGCATGGTTGAGTAAAAAGCAAGGTTCCATTTCTTTATCAACTACAAAGGTAGAGTACATTGCTACTACTACCTATTGCACTCAGGTATTATGGATGATTCAGACACTTGCATACTTGGAGGTAAAATACACTGCACCGATCCCAATTCATTGTGATAACACTAGTGCCATCAGTGTGTCCAAGAATCCTATATTCCACTCCAAGACCAAGCATATTCCCATAAAATACCATTTTCTGAGAGAGCATGTCACCAATCAGATTGTTCATGTCCATTACATTCCAACCATAGAACAAATTGCAGACATGTTTACTAAACTCTTAGCCAAGACACCATTTGAATATCTTTGACAGAAGCTGGGTGTCATCCCATCTCACACCTAAGAGAGTCCATCCTGTTAGGGGGAGTTTGTATTGATTGAATATTTGATACCTCCGAAAAATACTAACAACTTAGGGGGAGCATGTTTTCTTTGACATTGATGTCAAAGGGGGAGAAAAGAACAGGTCCGGGTGCCTTTGTTTCCATCAATGCCAAAGGGGGAGATTGTTTCCATGTTTTATAGGAAGCATATGCTTGTCACTTATGGAAAGTACAACAATGATGATGGTTTTAGTACAGGTATAATGTGTCAGGCGGGAACCATAAGTATTTTGGGTAGACGCAGCAGAGAAAGCTCGTGAAGACCAGAAGAGATAGTGCATAGGTGCACATAGAATGCAAGAATGTGCTTGTTGATTTGATGGAAAATAGGCAGGAAAGGAAGATCGGTAGCGATGATGGCATTGAAAGATCAGAAGCGTAAACTCCATTTCTGAGTTTCGGATATTGGGAGTTGGAGGTGTCAAGAACACTCATGACAAGAGTCCCAAAGTTGTGAAATGCGAAACGCCAAAATCCTGAAACAGTCACATCAATAAAGACACCATTTTGGATTTTTGGATACTGGGAGTTGGAGGAGTCAAGAGTCGAGACTCTTCATCATAGGAGTCCCTAAGTTTTGAAATGAAAAATTCAGAAATACATTGATCTGAATCCATTTCAGAGTTTTGGATACTGGGAGTTGGAGGAGTCAAGAGTCGAGACTCTTCATCACAAGAGTCCCAAAGTTGCGAAATGCGAAAAACACCTTTTGGTGCAAGTTTCGGATACCGGGAGTTGGAAGTGCCGAAACACTTCACCACAGGAATGCTGAAATCCAAAAAACACCTATTGGTGCAAGTTTTGGATACCGGGAGTTGGAAGTGTCGAAACACTTCACCACAAGAATGCCGAAATGTCGAAATGCGAAAAACACCTTTTGGTGCAGGTTTTGAATACTGGAAGTTGGAGTGTCGAAACACTTCACCATAGGAATGTTGAAATTTTGGAATGCCGAAATGCCAAAAACACCTTTTGGTGCAGGTTTCAGATACCAAGAGTTGGAGGTGTCAAGGACACTCACGATAGAATCCTCAAAACATGAAATGTGAAATGCATGTTTAGAATTGTCCCTTGTTCATAGCCTATGGTCACATCGAAGAAGGCTCAAGGAAGGAGCTAGCATGACGCTAATATCCACTTTGGAGATCGCGACTTGGAGAGTCGATATGCCTCACAACAGAAATTGTCGAAATGCGAATCATGAAAGAGCCTTCTGAATAGGCGTGTGGTCACTGCTTGAGGCCACATGTGAAAGGAAAGGTGAAAGGTGCCAAAGGAATAAGGCTCAATAGGTTCATAGTGTAACTAACAGAAACCACTGATTGTTTCTGCACAGAAAAATCAAAGAGGCCTCAATGTGATTGCCAGAGGAACTGAAGAGTCTCAAGGCATATGCCAGTGGAACAAAGACTATTCATAGAGGCGATTGAAAGATGGAAGAGATTTGAAGCCTATAACTGCAATAGAGAGGATGAGCTCGACTATGATAGAGAAGATGAAGAGTCTCGACTGCTAGACAAGCTAAGGAATCTCAACATAACACCCAATGATGATGAACGCATGGGTATAACCGCCAAAGAAGATGAGGAATTGTGATGATGATCAAGAAGAGGACTCGACATGCAAAACAAAGAGAGTGTGTTGATGATCGAGGGAGTGAAGTCATGGAAATGTGGAGTGGCAGTGAATATCCTGATGTGGAGAAAAATGGTGCGGTGGAGAGCATGTAGAAGGATTGTGCATATGGCATGCACAAGGTGCACATAGACTATAAGAATGCAGAACAAAGAAGAGATGCACCACTGCTATTGAGAGTGATTTAGGCATGTAGAAGGAGGCAGTGTGCAGTAGATGAAATACAGAAAAGAGGAATGGTGCATTGAATGGACATGGTGCAGAGAGCATAAAAGGCAGAAGAACAGAAAGCGCAAGGTAAAGTGTGTAGGAAGACATTGATGCAGGTAGAGCAGAGCAGTGTAGTAGAATAGTGATGAGACCAGTAAGCCATTGATAAATATTGTATCACTATGATAAATTGATATAAAGCAAACTTTATATTCCGGGGTGGTAGGGAGGTGCTAGGGAGGATTGTTGTCCTCAGGGGTTCAAGTGGGTGCTTGAACATAGGGAGTTGTAGCTTCCATCTAGTTGCAGCTAGAGAAACCAGGGTGGCAGGGTGGTGCAAGGGAGAACTGTTGTTCTCTATTTTACAGGTTGGTTCCTGTGTCACAGGAAGTTGGTGCTTCCATCCAATTGGTGTTGGAACACTTATGGAGTTGTTTCTTCCTTCTAGTGGGTGCTAGAGAAACCAGGGATTTGGTGCTTCCTTCTAGTGGGTGCTAGAGAAACACAAGGAGTTGGTGCTTCCTTCTAGTTGGTGCTAGAGAAAATAGAGAGTTGGTGCTCTCAACAAGTTGCAACTTGCAAAATAGAGGTTGTAGCCTCACAATGAGTTGGAGATCATATGTATGATAATGTACAGAATGTAAAGATTACTTGTCATACCAAGAAGAAGAGGTTTTTACCCTTTATGGGTTTCCTCAAGAAATATCTGTCTTTGTATATTTCATATGTGTGATTGATGTCGAATGTTCTATTGCTTACCTCCCTACATTATTGTGATTGTCATTAAGTGCTATGCAAAGAGTTTAAAATAATCATAATTGTTTAAGCACAGTAACCACTGATTGACCCCCCCTCTCAGTTTTCCAACAGACTCAACTTCCCAAAAATATTATTCTTCTGAAAATATTTTTTGAAAATCTCCTTTCCAAAACAACGTCTTTTGATGAACTTTCTTTGAAAGATTGCATTTTTTAAAATAAATCTATTGAACATTTTCTTCTAAAGCACATTAATGGCGATGTAATATATCCCATTAGTCAGATATTAGACTCACATGAAGCATTCAATAGATTAGGTGTAAAGTAAATGGTCATTTTAAACCTATTCTATATTGAGAGTGAATGGTTATTTTCATTGATTTAGAATACTAGGAATAGCACTTGAGTAGTTGATTCTAGTTCACATAGTTGAATATCTCGGCGCACGGGTAAAGCTTCAACTTGTTATATAACTACAAATATTTCTTATTGGAAACACATGTTTTCTTATGCTTACATTATCTCTAATTGTGCAGGATGTATAAGGTGTATACTATGAAGGATCCAGTAAAAAAGGGCAGAGGAACCATAGAAAATACACTAGTGCAAGGAAAATCCCCAGAAACTTTGTGACTAATAGACACTAGTTATTATGATGGTTTGTATGGATGCCTCACTTAGATCCAAATGTATGAAAAGTATGTAAAATAATATTTCCCACTGGAAGACTATGACCTTAATGTATATCGAAATATCAAGGGAAGTGAGATGTATGACATAGAAACTAGGTGTGCTCTCATGCCATAAAATGATGAAAAGAAATGTTCATTATCACACCTATATAAAGGGGCCAGTTCCATATTGAATTAAATCAAGAAACCCATATCCTCATTGAAACCTAAAGACATGCATGTTCGGTATAAGCTTCCCAAACCAATTTCACCCCTGAATGAGAAATTGTTGGAAACATTCAAGAGCTTGAAGACGCATGTGAGGTAATTTAAGAATGGTGGTGTTGAATGTATGTTCTGACCTRGGTTCTACCTTATTTATCCAACAAAACCCTAGAAAACATCATCCACTCTGGTAAACCAGAAGGAAACACTACACACAAAGTGCACAACGTAGTCTCACCCGAGATGGATTATGGGTGATTGAATGACCCAAGTGTGTGTGTAGTATTCCAATTATAAAATAGTATGYTGAACATAAATAATTAGCTATAAATGGCAGAGAAAAAATTATATAACCATATTAATACCATAATAATACCAGAATAACACCAGAAAGAGCACTTTGATTACTGAGAGAAATGTTCACTTGCCTCTTCAAGGGTGAAACCTCTAGTAGAGAAGAGATCTATTACAATAATATCCAAGAAAATATTTCCCATACCCTATACTTCTATTTATACTAAATCTATCTATCCAAAAGAAAAAACTGGAGGAAGATCCTTCTAGAAGTAGAATCTTCTATTAGGTCTTCTTACATTTGACTTATTCTTCCTTATTGCTAGGACTTATTATTATTGGCCTTTATTACATGGAATTATATTATTCTACCTATGTGAGGGGTTAGGGAGGTTAGGTCCCTTACATGCCCTCCCTCTTGAAGAACAACCTTGTCTTCAAGGCTTCAGATGAGGGAATTGTTGTAGAATGGTGGCCGACTCCCAGGTGGATTCTTATGGAGGTGTGTCTTTCCATTGAACTAACACTTCCTGGATGGTGCGTTGAAGAAGATGACGCTCTTGCTGGGAAAATACTATTTGTGGCTGCAACCATATGGAACCTTCTTCATCCAAATCAGGAAGACTAGTTTGAGTTTGGTACGTATTTTTAATGACCTTCTTTAAGAAGGAAACATGAAAACCATGATGGAGCTTTGACTGAATGGGTAAAGCTAACTGATACACCACCGATCCCACACACTTGAGCATTGGATAAGGACCATAAAATTTGGGCACAAATTTCTGATAGTGGTGAGATTTGAGGGAAGTCTTATTATAAGGTTGCAGTCGAAGAAATACATGGTCCCGTTCAAAACAATGGCATTCAGAACAACCTTGATCTGTGTATTGCTTCATGTGATTCTGAGCCATGAACAAATTGTCTTTGAGGGCATGAAGACTAGCCTCTCAGACTGTAATATTTTTGTCAACCTCATGAACCCTCGATACCCCTAGAATATAGGAGAGAACTGATGGGGGATTTTGGCCGTAGACTGCTTCAAAAGGAGTCATGCGAGTGGATGTATGGTAACATGTGTTGTACCACCATTCAGATAGGGGTAACCTTTGATCCCACTGATTTTTCCACTCATATGAAAAACACCTCAAATATGTTTCCAAACACTTGTTGACAAATTTTGTCTTCCCATCCGTCTGGGGCGGATAGGCAATATCAATATACAATTTGGTGATCTGTATCTTGAATAACTCTTGCCAAAAAATTTTGGTGAAAGTGGTGTCTCTGTCAGAGACAATAGAATTAGGCATGCCATGAAGATTTGAGCCACTATGGTGACTGTGAATGGGTGTTGAAGAGCACAAAAATGAGCATATTTGGAGAGACAATCAACGACCACCATGATGACTGAATTATTTCCTGTTTTAGGTAAGTCTACAATGAAGTCCATAGAAATATCTCACCAAATAGAAGGGGGAATCATAAGTGGTTGGAGTCTATTTAGATCTTTGAAAATTTATCCCTTGTTGTGTTAACAGACCTCACATTCAACCACAAAGGTTTAGGCATCTCGTTTCATACCCTCCTAGAAAAATGAACATTTAGCCCTTTTATAGGTTGTAAATTCGGAATGCCCTGTTGTGGGTGAGGCATGAAGTTCAAAAAGAACTATGGATTTAAGTTGGGATTTCTTGCATAAATACAAATGACCTTAGTATCTAAGCTCTTCTTTATGCCAAGAGTACCCTGGAGAAACTGAATAATTGTGTTGCAATTGGTGGAGAAGGGTAGAAATTTTTGGGGTCTTGCAACCATTCTTGATGAACAACTCGGAGCCAATCTGGTGCAATGAAAGAGAGGGAGAAAAGGAACCCATATTCTTCATATTTTTGGGAAAGAGAATCAACCACTACATTTTCCTTTCCCTTCTTGTAAATGATTTCATAATCATATCCAAATAGCTTGGTCACCCATTTTTGTTGTTCCAGGGATGAAATTCGTTGATCCAGGAAATACTTAAGACTCTCATGATCAATTTTGATTTGGAATCATTGAACCAATAAGTAAGGGTGCTAGAGATCCACAACATGGAGAATAGCTAACATTTCCTTTTCATAAATGGATTGGCCCAAATGTCTCTCTGAAAGTTGTTTTCTAGTGAAGGCCAAGGGCCTTCCATCTTGCATGAGGATGGATCCAATTCCTTTCCCGAAAGCATCACATTCTAATACAAATGTCTTTGTGAAGTATGAGAGTGTTAAGGTAGGGTTCAATCACATAGCATATTTTAAGGCTTGGAAGGAATTATCCACAAATGAAGTCCAAGTGAAAGCATTCTTTTTAAGGAGGGAGTGAAACGAGTTGCAATATTTCCATAATTTCGAACAAACTTTTTATAATATCCCATTAAACCCAGGAAACCATGAAATATATTAAGAGTTTTAGGGCGAGGCTAGTCTTGTGTAGCTACAATTTTCTTAGGATCCACTCAGACACCATCCTTGCCAACAATATGACCTAGTTATTCCACTTTTGAGGCACCAAAGGCACATTTAGATTATTTGAGGAAAATTTGGTGCTTAGAGAGGAGATGGAGAACTTGATTCACATGGGAGATGTGAGATGACCAAGTTTTACTATAGATGAGAATGTCATCAAAGAAAACTAAGACAAAATGAAGGAGAAAAGGACGGAAGACATGRTTCATAAGACTTTGGAAATTGGAAGGAGCATTACACAATCCAAAGGGCATTACCAAAAATTCATAATGACCCTCATGAGTGTGAAACRTTRTCTTGGGAATGTATTCATCTTTCATGTGGATCTGGTGGTAGCCAGAACRTAGATCCAATTTGGTGAAGTAATGAGCACCACTCAATTTATCCAAGAGGTCTTCAATGATAGGAATGGGGAATTTTTCTTTGATTGTGAGTTTATTGAGGGCTCAGAAATCAAGACACATTTGCAAAGTACCTTATTTATTGAGTACCATGATCATGAGGGAAGAATAAGGACTAGTACTAGGACTGATAACACTTTCTTCGAGTAATCCATGATAAATGTTCTCAATTTCATTCTTCTACGAAAAGGGATGATGATAAGGCTGAACATTAGGAGGAAGACTTCCCGGGATGAGATGGATTTAATGATCATGGGTTCCATGGGAAGGGGGAAGTTACTTAGGGGTGGTAAAAACAACTTAGTGGTGGGAGAGGATAGATTGGAGGTTTGGATGCACATAAGGTGTCTCAAAAACATGAATGGAGTGAGTTGGGCGATAATTCCTCAATGAGATTTTTTTAGGAGGTTTTCCATTTGATGGTAACTAATGATATCAGGGGAGACTAAGGTGATTCCTTGGAACTTATATTGTTTTCCCGCATGTTGGAATTGCATGGTTAATTCCTTAAAATACATGAGAATGGGGCCAAGAGTACGTAACCATTTGGTGCCAAGAAAAATGTCACAACCACCCATGTATATAGAAAACATATGGGATTTCAGGTGATACTAACCGATTTGGAGTCGCACATTTTCACATCGTCCCCCACATTTCATGGGACCACCATTGAAAATCATGATTTGAAAATTATTGAATACATGGATTTAACAATTGACTTGTTTGGAAATGTGACGATGAATAAAGTTATGGGTTCTACCACTGTCCTCAACGATGATTAATTTCGTTTTTTTGATGTAACCAATTAGTTTGAGAGTCCGGGGAGCAGAGAATCCAGTGAGGGAATTAAGTGAAACCACTGGTTCACCTTCTGGTGGGTTAGAGAGTGGGGTGAGGTCAAATGGCAGTGGTAGTTCCTCCATAGGCAGAGCTGGAAAAATATTTTTCATCACAATTATAACAAAGAGCCTTGAGTTGAAGTTCAACCATTTCATCCTTGGTTAATTTCTAGATCTTGAGGGGAGGTGCATAAGGGGGAAAATGGGTGGGTTTAGGGAGAGGAGGAAAGAAGGGTTTATGTGTCTAGGAGGAAACAATCTGTTGGGCTTCATTGGATCATTGAGTAGCTTCAAACCATGTTTGGGGACATTCCATGAGAACACAGGAAAACATTTCATCTTTGAGGCCACTGATAAAGCATTCCCTAAAGAAAGTATCTGATATGCCCTCCGTTCTGAAATCCAAGTGCTCAAATGAGGCAATAAAGTATTCCACTGTCCCAAACTGCTTTAACTTTGTAAAATGGCCTAAATGGTGGGTGTCATATTCAAAGAGGTCATAAAGTTCGACCACAAACTATGTCCAAACAAGATACCCTTGACATACCTTTTTTATCCATTTCCACCATTGCCATCGTTTCAGATCTAGATTTAGGACACCATAACCAAGCTTAGCTAGATCATTAGTAATGCCATGCAAAGAGAAATAATGCTCCATATCGGTGACCCAACCTATAGGATATGATCCATCAAATTTGTTCACCTCAATTCTAGGAGGGTGGAGGTCTCAGGAAAAGTGGGTAGTATGAGGACCTTAGTAATGGGAAGAGTCATGGTCATCCTGATAAAATGGTTGTTCAGAAGAGGAAGGGTTCTGGGAATGGCCTAGGAAGTGTTCTTTGAGGTCTTTGAGTTAGGAACATTTTTCCTTGAGGTGTTTGATGTGGGAACATTATTCCTTGAGGTCTTTGATGTGGGAGCATTGTTCCTTGAGGTCTTTGATATGGGTACATTCATCCTTGAGGATCTCAATAGTTGAATTGATGGATCTAATGTTGGAATTGAGTTTCTTGATGGTTTCCTTGTTCTAATGGTTGTTAGAAATCAAGGCATTGAGGTCTTGGGCTCGTGTGGTAGTCATTTGGAAAAAGGATCAGGAAAATGGTATAGCATAAACAAAAGGGGTCTGGAGGGGTAGGTGGGACCACATATAAAAAAGGGTTTCAAATGATAGGTACCACTTCTATCAAGGCGAAAAGGGGGATCCATAGGGATATGATCCAAATAAGGGTGTCGAAGACGGGTTAGGTCCACAAAACAAAATGGGTTAAAAATAATAGGTATCACTGGAATCAAGGAAAAGAGAGGAACCTAGTGGGATAGGTCCCAAATAAGTGTGATGGCAGGACCACTATACTCTCTTTTTTTTTTTTACTTATGCAGAATTATACTCTGGCCTAAAGAATACTGCAGTGATGAAATTCCCAAATGCTTAATTGGAAGAAATGTGTAGTAATTTCACAACCCGAATGCAAAAGACATAGTTGCACGATAATAGATCTTGTCTGTTCTATTTTTGTTTTAGTCCCAAGAGTTAGGGTATTCAAGGGTTCTATAGACAAGGGTTTTCCCTGTGCTATAGCTCTCTGATATATGTGCGGGGTCCAATAGTAGTAATCAGCCCAATATCCCAGGGCACCAACTAAGGAGGCTAGATCGTGCCCTTAGTCATACTACTCAACTACTAAGGTAGTAGAGAGTATATTCCTGAGTGTTGTTCTCGGTGGAACTATATCAGTCAGTCGACCAATTGATTTATCTATGGAGGGATTCAGGAGATATAGGTTGATCTGTATACAGTTGTTGTTTGATGCGCTAACACTCAAAGGGGTACCAACAAGGGTTACAAGGGTGGCCAACATATGTGTGCTTAAGTACCACTTGTATTTCCTACGTGTATGAATCCTCGACCATGGGTTTATGCGCATAACCACAGATCTTTGTATCTTTAAGATGTTCAACTATGTCTCTAACCTAAAAAAAAATTAACCCACAGACTTCTACCGAGGAAGGTGCTCTGATACCACTTGTAGTATTCCAGTTATAAAATAGTATGCAAAACATAAACAATTAGCTAGATATGGCAAAGAAACAATGATATAACCAGAACAATAGCACAATAATACTAGAATAACACCAGAAAGAGCACTTTGATTACTGAGAGAAATGTTCACTTGCCTCTTCGAGGGGGAAACCTCCAACAGAGAAGAGATCTATTACAATAATATCCAAGACAATATTTAGCATACCCTCTACTTCTATTTATACTAAATCTAACTATCCAAAATAACAATCTAGAGGAAGATCCTTCTACAAGAAAAATCTTCTATCAGGTATTCTTACATTTGACTTATTCTTCCTTATTTCTAGGCCTTATTAATATTGTCCTTTATTACATGTAATTATATTATTCTACCTATGTGAGGGGTTAGGGAAGTTAGGTCCCTAACATTCTGCAATCATGGAAGGGATGGAACTAGTGGAAATGTTTGGAATATATATACTTATTTTATTTCAACATTCATTCTACCACACCATCATTCAAATCTACCATTTATTCATCTTTTAACATTCATTCTTCAAGGAATAACATGTGCATTGTAAATTAACATTAATATATTCATATCTTCATTCATTCATTCATATCAAAGAAACAGATAAGAAAAAAGAACATGACGACACTATATTTTAATGTGGTTCACCCCCTCCTGGGCTACGTCCACAAAGATCTTCTGCTTATTTATTATTCTTCATCAAAATATCTTGCACTGCATTCATTACATCATATGTTTTAGTACTGGTGAGGTTGACCAATGTCACACCAATCTCCACAACTTGCGACTTGGCCCTCAATTACACTCCATAATTCTCTAAAACTATCATCATATGATATCTACAACACCAACCAAAAAATACTACCACAACTCAGACTCAAAGGGGTTCTCAAATATATGATATTCACACAAAAAATATATAATCAAGTGATTCCCTCATCATATCTACCTCATACATAATATTAATACAAAATGATGGGTAAAAACCATTTACATTGACTACCAAAACCGTAACCCTAGTTTGTCCACATATTAAATTCTTACACATGGTGTAAATTTTTTGAACTTACACATAATATATCTAGCTAGAAAATGACATACATAGTTTGCAGAGAAGATATGAGAAAAGAGAATCAGGAGAAAAAGAATGGAAGAATTCTCATTAACCAAATGAATGAATGATAATTTACACATGAGATACTCTCTATAAATAAACTAATGTGAATTGGAGGAGAATTCAATGCTCCATAGTGGTGTTATAGAGTGATATGGACACACACCAATAGTTACAGGAGTAAATTTTTATCGAGTCTAGTCTCTCAAGTAGTTACGGGAGTTAACTGCCACCTAGTCTGAGTTAAATAGTCTCTCAGTCTTCAGTTAACTAACTAAAACAGAGTGAAGTGAGGAGGAGATCAGGGAATCATGAGTAATGTGATATATTGGGGATGATCCCAATGAAAATGTGCATTAGCTAGTGATGATCCCAATGTGACATATAGACTCCAATCAACTGATCAAACTGAAGTGTGAACTGAAGAGAATATTATCCTAGATGAATATTCTCCCTAGACTATAGGAGACTGAATAATGAATATTAAACATAGGTAAAACCTTAGGAAAAATAATTCCTAGGTGTGTGTGAAGAATCTCCAACACCCCCCTTGAAAATCACTATAGTGAAAATAAAGAATGGGTCCCGACAATGAGGCCATGTTAGGTACCCAAATACAAAATATACACTAAAATAAATGAGGAAAGAGGGAAAACATCATGGGAACCCCCCGCCTCCCTCAAAGTACAATGTATGTAAAAATAACTAATAGTTTCTAAGAAATTGTGTCCTTCACTCCAAGACGAATGCACAGAGAATGGAACTTCTACTCAATGAAAGTCTTGGTGAAGATGTCAGCAGTTTGTTCTATTGAAGGAAAGAACTACAGGTCGACAATCCCCTCATGTACTAAGTCCTGGATTTAGTGCATGTGCATCTCAATGTTATTCATCCGCTACATCTGAACTAGATCTCTGTAGAACTTCATAGTGCTATGGTTGTCACACCTGATGACGATCGACCAGTGAAACTGAATTCCCAATTTAGTGAGAAAATTTTGTAGCCACATAGCTTGAATGGTTATGTTAACTACCCATATATACTATGCCTCGGATGAATATAGAGAAATCGCAACCTACTTCATTCTCAACCAACAGATAAGCCTGGAACCAATATTAAGTGAGTAACCAAATGTGGACTTGCGATCAATCCTATCTCCATCCCAGTTAGAATCAGTGAACCCGATGAGGTACAATGTAGATTTTGTTGCATAGTGAATCCAAAAGGTGATGGTTCCTTATACATATTGAAGGATACACTTTGTATCCCTCTAATGTAGATCATGCAGCTCCTGCATGAACTTG
>JASDQU010752366.1:9778-25622 GCA_032191745.1 Picea mariana | reverse complement strand
GTGATGATCCCAATGTGACATATAGACTCCAATCAACTGATCAAACTGAAGTGTGAACTGAAGAGAATATTATCCTAGATGAATATTCTCCCTAGACTATAGGAGACTGAATAATGAATATTAAACATAGGTAAAAACTTAGGAAAAATAATTCCTATGTGTGTGTGAAGAATCTCCAACACCCCCCTTGAAAATCACTATAGTGAAAATAAAGAATGGGTCCCGACAATGAGGCCATGTTATGTACCCAAATACAAAATATATACTAAAATAAATGAGGAAAGAGGGAAAACATCATGGGAACCCCCCGCCTCCCTCAAAGTACAATGTATGTAAAAATAACTAACAGTTTCTAAGAAATTGTGTCCTTCACTCCAAGACGAATGCACAGAGAATGGAACTTCTACTCAATAAAAGTCTTGGTGAAGATGTCTACAGTTTGTTCTGTTGAAGGAAAGAACTACAGGTCGACAATCCCCTCATGTACTAAGTCCTGGATTTAGTGCATGTGCATCTCAATGTTATTCATCCGCTACATCTGAACTAGATCTCTGTAGAACTTCATAGTGCTATGGTTGTCACACCTGATGACGATCGACCAGTGAAACCGAATTCCCAATTTAGTGAGAAAATTTTGTAGCCACATAGCTTGAATGGTTATGTTAACTACCCATATATACTATGCCTCGGATGAATATAGAGAAATCGCAACCTACTTCATTCTCAACCAACAGATAAGCCTGGAACCAATATTAAGTGAGTAACAAAATGTGGACTTGCGATCAATCCTATCTCCATCCCAGTTAGAATCAGTGAACCCGATGAGGTACAATGTAGATTTTGTTGCATAGTGAATCCAAAAGGTGATGGTTCCTTATACATATTGAAGGATACACTTTGTATCCCTCTAATGTAGATCATGCAGCTCCTGCATGAACTTGGAGACTACTCCAACTACATAGGAGAGGTATGGTCTGGAGTATGTGAGATACATAAAGATCCCCACTAGTTATCTATACAATATGTTGTCCACTAGTGGAGTGTCCCCACCATCCTCAAGTATGACTCCTGATAGGAAAGGAGTCAGGGAAGACTTGCAGTCTGTCATGTGAAATATCTCAAGGAGATCTTATGCATACTTGGCCTGAGATAGTTTGATGCCTGATGCATCCTAAATGATATCAAGTCCAAGGAAGAAATATAGTAGACCCATGTCCATCATCAAGAACGTTTCATGAAAAATCCTCTTGACTACAACAATCGTTGAAGTCAAGCAACCGGTGATCAACAAATCATCAACATACATAAATAGGAGTAGAAGTGAATCATCCATCTTGAGCATGTAAATGTTTGGGTCTAACAACATGTAGGAGTCCATATTGGCATATCATGCCCTTGGGGCATGCTTGAGGCAATAAATAGACTTCTTCAGTCGACATACCAAAAATGAATCCTGTAGAAATCCTTGGTTCTTCTCCATATTGGTCTCCTGAGACAGATCAGTGTGAAGAAATGCATTCTTCATTTCCATCTAATGGAATTTTCATCCCTTGTATACCTACATGGAAAGTTCCAAATGTATACAATCCATCTTCTCTATTGGACTGAAGGGCTCATCATAGTCAATGTCATGCACCTGCTGAAAGCCTTTGGAAAATAGCCTAGATTTGTATCTACTAACTTATCCATCCACTATGTTCTTGGTCTTGTAGACTCGTCTACACCTGACAAGTTTCCTTCCTGAAGGAAGGGGAACCAGATCCCAAGTCTGGTTCTCAAGGAGGGAATTGTACTCCTCTTGCATGGAATATTACCAAAAGGGATTCCCGACAGCCTCGTCATAGGACTATGGAGTTGAAGAATGAACCAAGAAAAGTTGCATTGGTGGCATTGGTTCAGTGGAAGTGAGTGTAATACGAGGCTCCTCGAAATCAGATCGAGTCCTCATAGTATCCACTGGATCCCCAACAAGATCTCCTGCATCCTGAAGAGTAGTCTTGGCCCACTTAGGCCTTTGCTCTAGCTCTACATCTGCATCTACATGCACTTACTCTGTATCTGAATGTACTGACTTTGTATCTGGATCATATGAATCCTCTGAATTAGAAATCTCATATGAAGAAGAGTTCACATGTGCATTCTCATCATCTCTGACAGGTGGAAGAAAAAAAGTGTTTTCATGCGGCTGTTGAGGTACATGAGATAAACTTTCCTCGAATTGGACACTTATCTCAATGATCATTTGTTCCAAGGAAATATTATGAGTCTGTATCCCTTCACACCATCGGGGTATCCAACAAAGATACACTATGTGCTCTCTGGATCACATGCCTTCCTCTTCTCAGAGGGAATCCTTTCCCATGCATGTGAACTGAAAATATGGAAGTGGGTCACTTTCAGTTTGAGGCCACTCCAAGCCTCGTAGGGGGTCTTATCCTTGAAAAATATATGGGGATATATGTTTTGTATGTAGGTTTCATAATTAAGTGTTTCATCCCATAATCTATGTGGAAGTGACTTTGCATGCAACATGCAAGATGCCATCTCTTTTAGAGATCTATTTTTTCTCTCAACAACTTCGTTTTTCTGCGGAGTATAAGAAACTGTGTGCTGCAACTGAATCCCAACCTCATGAAAAATATTTTGTATCTCATGGTTGATATACTCTCCCCCGTTATCTGCTCATAGGACTTTGATTTTCTTTCATGACTATGTATCAACAAGGGCTTTGAAATATTTTAGGTGTTGAAAGACCTCTGATTTTTTCCTGAGAAAGAAAATCCATGTGAAGCATGAGAAATCATCAACAGAAATGAGAATGTACCTTGATTTATAGATTGATGGATGCATAAAATGGCCCATGAGGTCATTGTGGATCAGATCTAAAAGAAAGAAATCCTTATGAGTCTTTCCTTTGTCGAATTTCTCTTAAGGGTGTTTTCCAAGAACACATCTCTCACAAATTCCTTTGGAGAAGTGGATGTCAGGTATACCATCAACCATTCCCTGTTTTCTATGTTGTTGCATATATTTTAAATTTAAATTCCCAAACCTTTTGTGCCATATCCTACTACTTTCATCGACATGGGTAAGAAGTAATGTAGAATCTAGTTCAATAAATTCAGAAAATGTGTAGAGTCTGGATTGATGATTTACCTCATCAGTAGCAACCCTGGAATTGGTTTACATGTCATAGATATCCACTGCATCAGGTGTGAATATGACTCTCTTTCTGATGTTGGATTTTTTCATCTAATACATGGAGAGAATATTGATGGAAAGTTTGGGAATGTGTAGCACATTATCGAATCTTATGTTTGTGAGTTCAATTCTTCCTTTGCCGGTGACCTCGACTGGAGAGTTGTCCCCCATCATAATAGAAGGTCCTTTTCATGCCTCCAATGAAGAGTGGACTTCTTTTTTGGCTTCCATGTGGTGTTATGCACTTGAATCTATGATCCAAGCATTGGAAGAGTATTTGATGGAAATAAAAGCATGGCTAGAATTTCCTTTCTTGGGATTCTGATCTTCTGGATTCTTCTTCTTGGCACCCTCAAGGATATGATATCCAAGGTTGTTTTGTTGAATTATTTGGGCCATTTGATCTATATGTTTATGCATACATGCATATTATGGATGGAATCCTTTATGGAAGTAAGTACATTTCTTCCCTTTTATTCCCTTTCCACCTTTGGATCCAGAGGCATCGTTGAAGGGTTTTGAGTACCCTTCCTTCTTTGGATTTTCATATGCTTTCTAATTTTCTTTGCCTTTATATTTATTATTTCCATGACCTATACCATCATGCATAGTAATTGCATGTGCCTTTGTGCCTTTGATTTTTCCCATGTTAATAATCTTGTTTTTCTCTTGTGTCAGAGATTCAATAAAGACCTCAAGAGAGGGCATCTTCCAGGTGGCTCCAAAGGATATCCTAACTTAATGAAATGTGGATACAAACACTAAGTATTCCAGACCAAGTTTGGAGAGAATGGTGAGAACCATTTTTTTCTCCTCCTTAGATTTATCAACCATATAAGCCTTGAGTTGTGACAACAAATCCTTATATTTGGTAACAAAATATTGGAGTTTGTCGAAGGTTTTTGGATCCAATGTGAGAAATTCCACCTCAAGCATGTGTCCCCTATTCTCATCCTATTTTCAAAAAATCCCTTCCATGGTGGTACAATATTCATTAGAGGTTTTATAGGAGGATATGTGAAAGAGTAGTTCAGGAGAAATGAGACTGCAAATAGTTCCAAATGCTTCATCCATTCAATTTAGATACTTGGATTTTTCTATGGATCATGTGGGTTAGGTATCTGTGTCCATGGTTAACCTATATAATCCTATACCTCAAATATACACTATCATATTCTCTCTCCATGCAAATAAATTGTATGGTGTAAGAATGAATTCTTTTGGAAATTCCATTTTTTCACTGTCTTCAATCTTCGGTACCTACAAAAAGAATCTGGTGTGTCTTTTTCCTATAAATTCGTCAAATATGATACCATGTAAATGTGTTGAACCTACACATAATAGATCTATCTATAAAATGAAATACAAAGTTTGCATAGAAAATATGAGAAAAGAGAAGCATGAGATAAAGAATGGAAGAATTCTCATTAACCAAATGAATGAATGATAATATACACATGATATACTATGTATAACTCAACCAATGTGCATTGGAGGAGAATCCAATCCACTATAGTGGTGATATAGAGTGATTTGGACACACAACAATAATTACGAGAGTAAACTGCCACCTAGTCTAGTCTCTCAGGTAGTTATGAGAGTTAATTTCCACCTAGTCTGAGTTAACTAGTTTCTCAGTCTTCAGTTAACTGACTGAAATAGAGTGAAGCAAGGAGGAGATAATGGAATAATGAGTAATGTGCTAGTCTGGTGATGATCCCAAATACAATGAGCATTAGATGGAAATGATCCCAATGTTGCATGGTGATGATCCCAATGTGGCATCTAGACTCCACTCAACTGATCAAACTGAATTGTGAACTTAAGAGAATATTCTCCCTAGACTATAGGAGACTAAATATTGACTAGTAAACACAGGGAAAATCTAAGGAAAAATAATTCCTAGGTGTGTGTGAAGTATATCCAACATGTGTTTGGTATCTAATCCAACCATTCCTTGCTTTGACTCTACGTTGATTTTCCTTAGTTCCCAACATGTGTTTGGTATCTAATCCAACCATTCCTTGCTTTGACTCTACATTGATTTTCCTTAGTTCTTAGTGTGTTGCTTCCTTTTCCTTCTTGTGCACTACTTTCTTCTCATTCCCTAGCATGTGTTGCTTCCTTGGTCCATTCCTTATCTTCCTATCTCTCTTGATACATCGTTTCTTTGGAATTTTCCCCAAAAATAGCATGCTCCAACAGGCCCCCAACACTTACAAGTGGATCATCCTGAGCCACTCATGTAGTGTGTTCCTTCTGCACCGATTTCTCCAATTCCTAGAATTTATTTGTTAGTTCATCAAATTGTGTCTTCAATTGCAAACTCTTTCTTGTAAGGGTCTCCACCACCTGTATTATTATGTGTTCCTTCATCACTGCTATACTTTTCGAGCGTGCATGTTCCAGTCTTTCTTTCTTTGTTTCCAACTCCACTATCATTTTCAATTGAGCCTATCTTGTCTATTTTTCTCCTTGGATTGTCTTCAACTCTACTTGCATATTTTTCATTTCCTGTGTGGCCTTCATTCTCTCCGATATAAGCATTTCCTTCTTCCTTTGTTTTACATATTGAAATGATGTGTCTATTTTTTCTTCCCTTTGATCCAATTGTTGGATCCCTTCATCTTCTTCTAGTCTTTTCCATATACATGAATTTTTTTCATATATTTTTTCTACTTATTTCACCTCCTGCACGATGATATCTGTGTGTTCTATGTCCTATTTCTCCCTCTCTGAGCTAACCTCTAGAGGGGTAGTTGGTGTCAGTTTCTCATCAAATTCTATTATATCCTTCTTATAAATATCCATTGTCTATGCTATCCTTTGTATATTTTCTTTTGTGTTGAGCTCTTCTACTAGTGCGATGTCTGGAATGGTTTGAAAGACTTCCTCAATTATTTGTTCTATCTTCTCTGTGAATTTTTTTTCTTTATCTCGCTTGATTTGCACTTATTTGAGATTTATCTCTAATATATCCTTCTCTTCCTTGGTTGTCTCCAATTTTGTTGCATCCGTCCTAGCCTTTGATTGTACTTCTTGTGCAAGGCTCATCTGTAGCTTATACAATGCTTTGGTTGGAATCTTGGAAAGAGACAAGTCCAATGTTCTATGTCCTTTAGTTTATTTTGAATTTTTCCATGATCAATATGTAGCATCTCCTGAGTGATATGGAAAATGTTACTACCCATCACCATTGTCTGTATTGTCCTTGTTTCTTCTGGAGCCTATTGTTGTTGTTGAGTATTTTTGTTGTTTTGTTCTTTTATGTTGCATGACATTAATTTGGAGGCTTTCCAAAGTGTTATTGACATCCATCATTTTTTTCATAATTTCTTCTCTTTGTGACTCTGCGATGTATATTGTTTCTTCTCCTCGGTATTTCACCTTATATGCTACTAACTCTTCATCATATTTAGTGATTGTGAGATAAAGGGGATTCTTTTGTGCTTTCATATTCTTTATCTATTCTCATATCAGCATGGTTGATTTTCTCTTTGGTGGTGTTTTTGTCTGCACATGTTTATTTACCTATGGTATGTTTCCAGTGCTTGTCTCTTGAGTTGGGATATTATATTTCTTCTAAGATCCCCCATTTGTTCTTTATGTGTGCTTGATTCCTAGCACTAAGGCCCTTGGGACCATTTTCTTCTTCCTTGGCTTCTTGAATGTTGTCTCACCTTCTGTACATTGTGAGGATTTTCTGGTATTGGTTGTTGGGATACTAGATTTATGCATTGTGTTAGCTTCTGCATGTTATTTTTCCTTTGTTCATTTCTTTCCAACTATAGGTACCTTCCATTGATCTGGCCATTCTTTTATTACCCATTGGACTTCTTCGGTTGTGATGCAATATTGAATATTTAACCATGTCTTCTTAGGGTCTCTTCAAGATTGTATCCATATGTTTTTCTTGGATTCCTTGAAGTTCACTATGCCTTCATTCTCCTTCACCACTTCAGGTGAAAGAATCCATGTATCTACACTTGAATTGTCTTTACTCTTCTTAGGATCGATGTTGTGTCACAAGGTTTCATATCTTGTTGTTAGAAACTTTCCTCTTTTGTCACAAAATTCTAAATATTTTGGTTTTTCCCATGCCTCCAAGACTAGTGGAACTCCTTTCTAGTATCACGTGCATCTCTGTAGTCTTCTAAAAATAGGTTGAGAAAATACGGTGCCCAATTGAGAATTGTCTCCTTCACGCACTGCGTGATTACTGTGACCACCCCTGCAAGTGCCTCTTCCTTGCGATACTTTTGTAATAAATTGCATGCCATCAACTTCGTCACAAATATGGCTGATAAGTCATTTATATTCCTGATTATCATACCTATGCTCCCTTTGTCAGTGCCAAATTGTGCTTTGACCTCCTCTACAATCACATTTTCTTTGTTATTATCATTTAAAAACTATTTTGGTTTCATTCCATTGGTTGGTATCCCTATAATCTTAGAAATTAAATCTACACCAATGGGGACAGGTCCATCCATCCACAAAAACCCTCCATGAGCTCGTACCAATAGTTGTTTGATGCAGGCAATGAAATCCTTCTCCCTGCCAAATTGAGGGATCTCCAATAAATTCATAATGTTGATGTTATAAATCCATTTGATCCACTATTTGGGCTCTAGGATCATAAGTCCTGTCGAATTTGACCCTCTGTTTTCCATGTAAACCTCTTGCACAAGATTTGGAAACTTGGCTACCTCTCTCACATCATGATCCATGTATCTTATCTTGGTAACAAACCCCAACATATCTTATAAAACTATGAATGAATCTAGAATGTGGGGTACTAACAACTAAACCTGTCATTGTGTGTGCGATGTCGTCATTGCTGCCCTTTTCTTTGATGGTCCTATTTTTTCTTCTTCTTGGGTTTCTTCATCCTGCATTTCTTCATCGTTGCAATTCTTAACCTTTGAGGGTTCTTCTAATCTATCTTTTTCTGCTGCATCTAGTTTATCAAATTATGTATTTTCACTGTCTTCTTCATTATGTTGACCCTTTGCGTGTGCCACTTATGGGTTTTTTGTATTAGGGTTTTCTTCTATCCTAGGGTTTCTGCTTTCATTCGCTTGGATTACTTCTGTTGTTTATTCTTCTGGGTTTTGTCGCTTGAACCTCATCAGATAGATTGATTCACTTTATATTGTCATAATGTCATCCACATTGACCACCACAATCATTTCCTTCATTGACTTGTTAGTACTTCAGGTTCTTTGCGCAAACTGTTTGGGTCCTCCAAACTTTGGCAGTACCATAGGTATAAATCAGGAAAAATATGTTGCAAATCTCGGTTGAGTTCTTCACAACTTCTTACTCACTCACACCATGTTTATCTGTCACTCCTTTGCTAAAAAATCACAAGTGTTTGCATTTTTTGTGGTTTTCCTCTTTTATAAAAGATGTCATAAATGCTTTGACATGCCTTCTTTTTTCCGTTCACCAGTTTTTCACTTTTCTGAACATTTTCCATCTCATCGGGCTGTGTTTTCTTTTCCTGCGTGCAGTATCATGAATTATGTTGCGCCAATTTATTGTCTGATGCACGCGGTAACTCTCAACTATATATCTACCACTTATTCCTCTACCTACTTATTTTTGGTTTTTTGTCATTTTTCCAGTTTTTTCTTCATTTTCTTTTATTTTTCCTCTTTTACTTCCTACTATATACATTATGTACAATTCTACTTCTCTGTGCAACATCTACTAAGGATTAGTAGGTCGATTATACCTATACAATTTTAGTCGACTACCATTCACCATTCCTTCTATCTCTTTTCCTGCTAAATCTTTTAGCTTCACAACACCTCCATCTGTGACATATTTTATCTCATATGTCCCTAGCCAATGCATCCTGAACTTCCCTGAGTGATGCAAGTATTTACTTTCATAGAGGAGAACCAAATCTCCTACCTTGAATTTCTTCTTCTTAACATATATTTCACTCCATTCTTTTTCCTTTTCTTTCTATACCTCCTAATGAAAACCAACTATAATTCTGTCTTCTTCTAATTCCATGAGTTGAGCCAATATTTCTTGTGCTACACCTCTTTTTTTCATATATGTAATTGTTGCACTGTGCAGACTTGGTATCAAATACTCTAAGGGAACTACTACTTCCTATCCATACACCAATGTAAAAGGTGTCTACCATGTTAGCCTCTTGCATGTAGTTTTATAAGCCCATAACACTGTTGGTAACTTCAATTCCCAATCATCCCTTTTTAAATTACAAATCTTGGTCAAGGAATTCTCCAATATGTTGTTAAATTCCTCCATTGTTCCATTCGCCTGGGAATGATATTAACTTCTCTTCTGATGATGTATCTCAAATTCTTCCAGCATTTCTTGGATTGTACTGTTGATAAAGTGAGTCCACTGATCACTCATCAAAATTCTTGGGATTCCAAATATTTTAACTACATGTTCAAATAAAAAATGTGTTGCAGTCTCTGCACTGCAATCCTTCACTATTTTCTCTTCATCCCATCTGGTCAAATATTACGTCGTTGTAATAATATATCTTGCTTCTGATATTCTTGTTGGTGGATTAATTGGACCTATAAAGTCTACTTCCCACTTGTCAAATACTTTCAAAGTTACTTGAGGTCTCAATGGAATATCATCCCTCTTGGATGGATTTCCAAATCTCTGACAAACATCACAGTTTTGGTAGTACTCCTTTGCATCCTTGTGAACTATTGGCCACCATAGTCCTACACGCAATATCTTATACCCAATAGCTTTCCCTGCATAGTGTTCTCTACAAATTCCTTCATGTGCTTCTACTAAAATGATAGGCCTTTCATGCTCCATAACACATCTACTCAAAATGTTGTATGCACCAAGTTTGTACAAGTTTCCTGCAATCAATTGGTAGTCTGCATCTCTAACCACCAGATTTTTATTCTACGTAGTATTAAATTCCTTTGGAGCAAATCATGTACTAAAAAATTTAACAATGTCAACAAAATACTCATCATCTATCTATACTAAAAGAAATTGTGCATTTGGTAATTTTTCCTCCAAGTTACTTGTTTCTTCTCCATTAGTTATCCTAGACAAATGATCTAGCCCTGCATTCAATCTCCCAGGATTCACCACAACTTCAAAGTCAAAATCTTGGAACAAAAGTATCCATCTGCATATTCTTCCCCCCAACAATGGATTATTGAATAAATATCTAAGAAAACACTGATCTGTAAACATCTTTAAATTTTTTCATAACAAATAATGTATGGATTTATGCAAGGCATATACCATGGCCAACCCTTCTCTTTCTTTCATATTGTAATTCTGCTATGAATATGACATCTTCCTACTTGAAAATGAAATTGGGTGATTTGTATCACCTTCTCCTCGATGTGTCAATAATACTCCTAGCAATATTGCAAATGCATCCACATGCACATGAAATCATTTTTCCCAATATGGAAACACTAAAATTGACACTGTCACCATCTTCTCCTTCAAAATATCCAAACTATGTTTCCATTCATCATTCCACTGATACTTAATGTCTTTTTTCAACAATTTATCCATTGGTGCAATAATCTGTGCATATCGCCTTATAAACTTCCTGTAATACCCTGTATGACCAAGTGTACTCTTCAACTGGAGCACTGACTTAGGTGGTGGTAAGTTAACTATGACAACAAGTTTAGCAGGATCAACCAGCAGACCTTGTTTACACACCACATGCCCTAACAGAATACCAAAAAGTGTGTTGAAAATGTATTTATTAATATTCAATGAAATATGACACTGTCTACATCTATCGAACATCAGTCTTAAAACTTCAACATGATCCTTCCGTAAACTAAAGTTTTCCAATCATCCTAGTAAACTTACAAAAACATTGAATTATACATCTTTCTACATGTTCTCTAGGTTTTCCAATTCCATCATATTTCTCCGCACATCTATGATCCTTCTCTTCTTCGAATTTGATACACAGTAATCTCTTACATTGATACTAGTTGTTGATCTCCTCTTTATGTGTGCCCCACCAATGGGCAGGTGCATCTTTCAAAGAAATATCTAATACTGGTAAAATTTGATTTTCTATTACTTCTAATTCAAACTTCATTAGAAATTCTTCTAAGTTATTCAGACCATAAAAAGTAGGAGGTGTTGTTACCTCTGAACCAATCCATCTTAGTGCACATGTCATTCTGGCATATCTTCTGGTAGATAATTCATGTAATCATAGCTACCAGTTCTCCAGTCATGTGTCAGATTTCGAAGCACAAGAACTAATTTTCCTCCAATTCAACATTACATATGTAGTTGGGTTGATATAATCCTATTTTCACGTGGTAGTTCTATACAATTGATTTATTTCTTCTGTAATAAAATTTGTATCACAGGTTTCACATACCTTCTGCCTTCTGAGGGATATAATGGCACAATAACTTTGTGTTCTCCTAATTCAAAGATCATATTCCTTGTCTTCAAATTGATAACATCATTTTTATCAAATGCACAATCCAGGCCCAACAATGTTGGATATGGTGAAGTGTTATCTACTATGTCAATCACTTCAAAGTATTCCATGGTGCGTACTCCATCTAGATCTACCGATATACCACTCAATCTATGAACTGACACCACTCTATGTTGATTTTCTAAATTCAACTAAATAGGTGAGAATCACAATGTAGGTTCTCCCATCGCTTTCCATGTATTCTTAGGAAAGAAAATTACTTCAGACCCTAAGTCTAGTATGATTTCACCCATATTGAAATCTCCAATGTTTGCATTCAACCTTAATTCCCACCTTGTTCTTCTCTTCTTATGAACTTGGTTGACTCTCTTGTGTTCTAATTTCATTTCTTCTCCATAATTACACTTCTCTAATAGACTCTGTAATACTTGTAAATAATTTTTATCATTCAACAACTTCACATAAGACCCCAAAATGTTTCTCATATTACTTACTGAAGTTGATGGTTTTTCTCTTATATTCTAACTGTTCAGGTTTTGTATTCTTCCTAACCCACTAGTATTGGTCCTGATCCTTGTTTGTTGCATCTTCTCCTGTATTTTATCCACCTCTAGTAACAATTTTTATCTTATTCACATCCTCTTCTCTATTTTCAACAATAATCCATGATACATTCTAATTTTTTTGGTTCATTTTATCTTGTATATTTACCAGAAGTGTTAGACAGTATTTTGTCTCATGGTCTGTTGTGTGACAATATATACATGTCGCAGGTGGTTGTGGACAATATCTTGCAAAGTGTCTGAGTTTCTGACAGTTTTGACAAACTACTAGTACTCTACCTCCTCCACATCCTCTTCCTCCATGGACTCCTCTGTAGCCTCCTCTATTTCCCTGATTGTCTCCACGTAGTGTATTATACTATGTTTCCTTATTGTACCATGGTTGTGCATAATTTAACTTTGGGAGTGGTGCACATTGTTGCATGTTTCTATACTATAGTGGTGCTCCAAACTGTTTCACTTTATTATAGTACGGTGGCACTGCAAACTATTGTGCATTTTATATTGTGGTTGTTGCATTGGTTTTTCTATCATTAATTCATCATGCACCCTATATGCATCTGATGTCCTCTCCTTCATTATCTCCAAGGTTTTTCATTCCTTGTATTCATTTACAACTGACTTGCAAAAATTATAAAATGTAGTTTTTGGTATTGTTTGATACTTATCCATCAAGTGATAATGATAGGGATCATGTCCATGTGTTTTACATATCTCACACCATGGTCCTCCTAAAGATAACAGATTTGGAATTCATACTCCCAAATATTATACAAAGGTTGGACACTCATTTTTATGATGACCTTTTGTTCTGCAAAATGTGCACCTTACATCCTCCCTCTTTTCCTTTTCCTTATTTTTATTTAACTAAAATGTCAGATTCTTCAGGTCTTCTCTCATCTCTTCCACAGCCGGATATGTGTGCTTATATTGATTATCCTCTAACTACAAAGTTTCTCGTAAGGCCTCAGGCTAGGTTTGAAACTTTTGTTTCCTCAAAGGATACTTCAAATGTGCCAACAAAGAGTTAACAAATAAATTTCTATGTTCATATCAATAATAGGGTACTTCAACTTACCTTTTATCCTCTTGAACTTCTCATCAACCTCCCAAACTCACTCACTTGGTTTTTTCTTAATCTTTATAATTTCATTCATGAATTGATCCTATGAAATTGGTTTTTGAAATTCATTAATCAATTGCTTCTTCACATCTACAATAGTTGTAGGTGATCCCATTGGATTATTTATTGTTAGACCCATATACCAGTCATGTGCATGGTCTTTGAATGTCATTTACAATTGGGAAACTTTTGTATATTCATCTGTAATCTTCTTAGCTACCCATATCTTCTCATAGATAAACAAATTCTTCTTTGGGTCCTCCGACTCTTCCACCCAGAACTCAGGTAACCTAATAGTTGGATCTACTCCTGTCATTGTGAACTTTGTTGTACTACCACCTCCACGCGGTGTAGATACTTGACTGCTACTTGCTGAACTTATGATTTTTCTTGAGTTTCCATTGGACCCATGTCCTACTAAAATCCTTATACCACTAATCACTTGTTCTCTAAATGTTTCTTCTTCCTCATATGTCTTAGTCACACATGGGGTTGTGGGTTCCACACTAATTTAGATCTATAATGGAGATCCTTCTTCTACAATGGACCCTTGAGCTCCGGTTTTCTTCTCATATGTGGCACGCAATATTTCCTTAATCTGTATGGTCACACACATATCCTCTACCTCTTCCTCATCATTGTCCAATCCCTCTCGCTTGGCTACTACCATCTTTTTCCTATTGATATTATACTGGTAGGGTCATCCCCTGCACGTCACTCCTTCTTTCCTTATTGTTTACTTGGTTTATTCCTCATCCATAATGATAGGGTCCATTTCTTCCTTCTTCTGGCCTGCATTCAGATCCCTCTCCATATCTCATACATTCCTTCATGCTTCCACCAGTTCCCCCATGCACGCAGAGTGATTTAGTTGTCTGATTCCATGGTAATCACGCCTTTATCATGTAATAAGATCTTGATCGATGTGTAAAGTGACCCAATGTACCTCCCTCTTGGTCCCTTCAAGAATTCCTTCTCTGCAGTAGTATATCATTTTGATGTATCGAGTGAAAATTCAGTAATAAACCCTTTAGTAATACTTTCTAAGAAAAAATCCATTGCACACGTGAATTTATTATTAACCCTTTCCAACCACACATGGTTCTCAGTATTCCACTCTACTGGCCTTATTTAGTTATTTGAATGAGTATCCTTCAACCTCAATAACCAATCCTTTAATAACTCTGGAAAATAAAAGAAATATGCCTCATGCAAATTAGTAAACACATACTTCTGTAGATATTGGTGGGATGTATATGTGTATCTTCTATTATATTTCTGCATGAACTCAAGTTTCTTTTTCTCCAACCATATTTTAATATATTTCTTTGTAGGGTTCCATGGCCTATATACCACTGCATTCACTTCATCAAGTCCCCTCCAATCCAATCTTCTAAGTTCCAACCGACAACATAACCATTTGTTGTATGTATGGGTTGACCCGGATTCTGCCTTACTTCTCCAACGAAACCCTAGAAACCATTGGCCCCTCTGGTAAACCAGAAGGAAACACTACGCACATAATGCACAATGTAGTCTCACCAAAGATGGCTTATGGGTGATTGCATGACCCAAGTTTATGAAATCATGGAAGGTATGGAACTCGTGGAAATGTTAGGAATATTTTTACTTCTTTTATTTCAACATTCATTCTACCACTCCATCATTCATATCTACCATTTATTCATTGTTTTACATTCATTCTTCATAAAATAACATGCATGTTGTAAATTGACCTTAAAAGATTCATATTTTCATTCATTCATTAATTCATATCAAAGAAAAATATAAGAAAAAACACACGAAGACACCATATTTTACTATGGTTCACCCCCCCCCCTCCCCCCGGGCTACGTCCACAAATATCTTCTGCTTATTTATTATTCTTCATCAAAAGGTCTTGCACTACACACATTACATAATAGGTTTTAGTACTAGTGAGGCTGACCAACGTCGCACCAAGATCCACAACTTGCGAACTAACCCTCAATTACAATCCATAAGTCTCCAAAACTGACATCATCCAAGATCTACAACTCCAACCAAAAACTACTACTATGACTCAAAATCAAACGGGTTCTCAAAGATAGGATCGTCACACACACAAATATAATCAAGTGATTCCCTCATTCTATCTTCCTTATACATCATATTTATACAAAATTATGGGTAAAAACCCTTTACATTGACTACCAAAACCCTAACCATAGTTTTTCCACATATTAACTCCTTGTGCACGATTGAACTTTGATCCAACCATTCCTTGCTTTGACTTTGCATTGATTTTCCTTAGTTCTTGGTGTGCTGCTTCCTTTTCCTTCTTGAATATTTCTTTCTCCTCATTCCCTAGTGTGCACTGCTTCCTTGGTCCATTCCTTATCTTCCTACCTCGTTTGTTGTGCTCTTTCCTCAGAATTTTCTCCCAAGATATCTTGCTCCAACAAGTGGAAAGAGGGGGTATCATTCTCCCCAAAAGGAAAAAAAAACAATTCTTACTCATAC
>JASDQU010752365.1:27151-37667 GCA_032191745.1 Picea mariana | reverse complement strand
GTCAAATAACTAGAAACAAATTGATTATTTAATGTAAAGTGTTTTATATATAAGTTTAAATTTAGAAATATATAAAAATAATCAGTTTTTATTCATTAACATTATTAAAAATATCAAGGCCAAAAGTATGATAAGCTAATTATTATAATTCACGAGATTAATAATATTGTAGTTTGGTGATGAGATAAATAATGATCACCAATGTTTGACAATATCTTTTGTAAGGAAATAATGATCACCAATGTTTGACAACTTACAACAAATCAACATCTCATTATCATACACTAATTAATTGAGAAGAATACTTAAAAATGTATTAAAGTGGACTGTGACATGTCTTCGATGTTGCAAATGATATTGCACCATTTATAGGTATCTGCATTTGTCTTGAAGTCTCTATGAGTGTCAACCAATGAAAGGACAATAGAAGCTAATACTCAACGCTTAGTCTGTTTGAATGAGTGCTACAACTACAACATATATTCATGTAATTGAGATGTGGACTGCTACAACAATATTAGCACGAGGTGCTAGTTATAATGATAAATTTTTGGTGTAAAAAGCAATTGATAATTGAGGTCGTGTCATGGATGGATAATACTCCTTACCATGTAGAGCCAACATTGTAACTCAATCACACAAGATGAAAATTAAATCATGATAATATGTAATATTATGTAATCTTGGCATGATAACTTAATGGAAAACACAACCAAAAACATGGTGCACTGATGTGGATATGAAACTCATAATCTTGATCCATGTGAAAGAGGACTCATCAAGATAAATCATATTCCTTCTCTATCTCTTTCAATTCCTAAATTGTTGTACATTTTGTAATCTAGAAATAATGAATAAATGAGAAACAAGGTGTTTCATATTTCTTAGGATGAATTATAAATTTCCCATCATGAGATTGTAAATGGTTTGGTATTTTTTTTTCATTTGTTATTTTTTATATTATATTTCATGCTATTTATACTTTTTTGTAAATTCTTCTTCAATTAATGAGAAATTGGAGTTAAGTTTTTGTACAATATTATTAACACGCCATTATTTTTTTCAAGGAATAGTTTTATATTCTACATAGGAGAAAATTTTACATTTGGTAAAGACCAAGGCATTTATAACAAGAGTATGTATATATCTCATCACATTCATATCATTAGAACCTTACAATTTAGAAGTCTATAATAAAAAGGGAGCCCAAAATTTTGATTAAAAGGGGTGGATCAACAAAAAATTGTCACACACATGTCCTCCAAAGAGTCAATAAAAACACAAAGGTAAACTATTCAAATCACTACAAAACTTAAAAAGTACGATTTATGGAAGGGCAGTATAATTCCCTTCTTCTCTATGATCTTCCACCAGAAAAAGAGAAATCTAGCCATGAACAATAGCATTGGACAACTCATGATCCTTTTCATTGTGTTCCCTATAAACATGGTGGAAAAAAATCTCATGAAAATGGCTACTAGCTTCCTTAATTTGGCCCAACATTGGGAGTAATAGTATATTTTGAAGTCTAAAATGCCTCTTATCCATTCTATCAACTTTGAGTCCCCGGATACTTGAAATTTTATCAAACACTTTTCATTTACAAACTTCAAGAGGAATTTTAGGGCATCATGCAAATACACCTAAATGTTACTACTAGAAGCAAGTAATCTATGAAATAGTAACTCAAAGACGGAGAAATAAACAAAATATTCCAAGCACCACATAGTCCCAAGTGTCCTTGACTTTCCCCATCAAAATAACCCTAGGGATGAGATTGATTGATCTCTATATTTTCAATTTACATTGGTGTCTTTGAAGTATGAATGTGGAGGAGTCCTTCATAGAAAAATATGGATTTATAAAATATTTCCATGCTAGAGTAAGTCATGTTCTCAAAGATAATATGATTTTTTATGTTCCACAATGTTGAACAAATAGTAATTGAGAGTTCTCTATGATTCATTGATAGGGGATCCTCCATCCACTTCTTCAACTGATATATAAGTCTAGGAATGTTCCATGAATTTGAGATACTAATAAAGGAGGATGCCTCCTTCCACACTTCCTTAGAAAATACAAAATCAAAGAAAATGTGATGAAGATATTATTCACATGATTTACAAAGAATGAAATAACATGGGCCCAACCAAGATCTCTTTTGTACCATATCCTATGTAGGATCTTTGTTGTTAAGCGCTATCCAGAAAAACAACTTGGCCTTTAAAGGAGCTTATATTTTCCACATTGATTTCCACCACCAACATTCTTCTTGAGGATTTGTTATGAACGTGGCTTTGTAACCAATTATTGTCATGTATATCCTTGTAAGTTTTTTAGACCACACAATTTCATCTTCTTAAATCCCTAATTTTATAGAAAAAATAGACAACCTGCTCACCATTGAGTCCCATTACTCTAACAACCATGCTTTTAGATCCAATTATGTTGCCTACTTCAAACCCTAGTTCTCTAAATTTCCATTACCCTTAACTAAAATGTTTATCGGTGTTACAACTCCTTTGAATACAAGGATACCAACTGGTTCATACAACATCATGTTTATAAAAAAATAAACAACATGCTCACCATTGAGTCCCATTACTCTACCAACCATCCTTTTATATCCATTTCTCTTGCCTACTTCCAACCCTAGTTCTAGAAATTTCAATTACCCTCAACTAAATCATTTACTAGTGTCACAATGCCTTTGAATATGAGGATACCAATTAGTTCATCCAACATCATGTTTTCTCCATTTATACTAATCCATACATCCTCCCCTATTTGAACTTTTTATCCATTTCCAATTTTTCTAGGAAGCCATTGAGCTATATGGGGAAATGAGAGAGTTAGATGTTTCCATACTRTAGAAGCCCCTTATACTAGTTTTATTTTGGATCRAATRCAAACTTCAAAATAAAGGGAGTGTACATGATTTKATTTAATTATGTATTGTCATCGACATAGACAATATATGACCCTCCTTGGAAGCTAGAGCTTTCCAAAAATGATGGATCYTGTTTAGTCCCTAACCCCCCATATATTTTKTCTTGGTGAGACTTTTCCACTTTACCAAAGGGAAGACACCTCTATATTTCTTTCCCTTCTAGAGAAAATGGAAGCAYCTTTTTCTTTTCTTTGCTAAAATACCAATAGGGATGTAGGATAAGGAGTTCCAATAAACATGGTGTTACRAGGAAAATCTCTCTATGGCATGGGGTAAACCAAAATAGACAGAATGAGTGCAGAAATCAACTATGATCCCAAGTATGCTATATAAATGAAAATTCTAACGAGACAAGATAAAGAGCCTACCTCATCGGAAAGTTCGATGAAGACCACCATTGATCACACAACTCAAAGCTTTATACCTTCGACTTGTCCTCAACAACCAAGATACACAAGCATTTGGTGATAATATATAATGTTAGCATACAAAATATCATAATCCATTAGCATACATGAAAAATACGCCCATGGAATAATAATTCAAATATTTGTAAGATATCAATTGGATGAGAGAAGAGTATTTCTATTAAAATAATCAATAGAAGTATACAAGTAACAAACTTATGTGTCAACATGTCTCAGAACCGAGAAACTAAGTCCCTTCTAGTTGGGCCTCCACCACTTCAATACTCCACCAAAGGAAAACTCATATAAAGGAGACATTGAGTTTCTCCATC
Source organism: Picea mariana (assembly GCA_032191745.1). Taxonomy (NCBI): domain Eukaryota; kingdom Viridiplantae; phylum Streptophyta; class Pinopsida; order Pinales; family Pinaceae; genus Picea; species Picea mariana. The sequence goes on along the minus strand of JASDQU010752365.1, from coordinate 33,978 downwards.
AAAGAAGGAAGATCTTGGGGGTTGAACAATGAGTTCAGACTTTAAAGGATAAAGGAATGCAAACTCAATGTGAAGTGAAAATTTCTCCAGAGTATCTTTGCTCACAAAAGATGAATTCTTTGCTCTTCCACGTCTTGGATATGGCTCAATTTATAGCCTTCAAATGGAATTGAAGGGCCAAGTCAAAAATTTTCCAGTATATGGAAGGTCAAGGATCATGGATCTTGTGATGTGACATGGAAACCCAACACAATTTTTAATTTTGAGCACCGAACTCGATGTAYGCARGYTGTAGTGGTGCAACCYGCRTATACACATGCTTTCTAACTAGTAGGGCATGTATATGTGGAAAAATATATTTTTTTTTGTCTCTGGGAAGTACAAAAGGGGACWTCAAGTCTACATAGGTAAATGGAAAGGCCATCCAAGCAATCTGCATGGGGTGAGGAAACATTTTCTATAACACAAGGATAGCCTCTAATTCCAATTTAAATAAGGTAAATATGCCACCTAAAGATTACCACCTCATGGAACAATTGTTGATTCATTTTTATGCCTTATATTGTAACCATTTCCAATCCTTAGGCTCATAGCCATTTTATTTCAACACAAATCCTAGATACTTCATTCCTTTTATGGAGGGGCCATACCTTAAAGGGATGTACTTGATTTATTTCTATTTCCAGCCTTTCATTTAATCTATTGAAATATATGGTGGATTTTTTAAGATTTACATCGATGCTTGTTGTAGTCCCAAATAGGTTCATAAGTTTTTTTCATACTCTACCTCTCTAAAAAAAACTGCACTAAATAATATGGCATCATCCAAAATTAAGAGGTAATTTGTCAAGAGAGAAACATCAATGTTAATTCCTCTTAATCCACTTCTTTTAAAGTCTCTCATAATTCTTCTTAGGTCCTCGGAAATAGTGAGAAAGATGAGAGGGGACAAGGGAAAACCTTGCCTCAAGACCCTAGATACTCTAAAAAAAATAGAGATTGATCCATTGGTAAGAATAGAAAAGGATGGTGAGATAAGACATCCTTCAATCCAATTGAACAACAATAAATTGAGACTAGAGTGCGGAAGGAAATTTAACATTGGATATATTCAATTTTCCTTGTAAAAAACCATGGATAAATCTAGCTTAATAATCATAGTAGGAATTTTCTTGTTTCTTATGGAGTGAATACTTCCATGTGCAACACCTACAACATCATGGATTAGATGATTTGAAAGAAAATCAAGTTATTTTGAAGAGATCAATGTAAAGAGGACCGATTTTAGTCTTCTAGAAAGTACTTTTCAGTAATTTTGTAAACAACATTACATAGATATATAGGCCTAAATCCTTCAAAGGAGGTAGGCCTATACTTTTAATGGATAAGAACTAAAAATGTTGAGTTGAAGGCTCCTAGGACTTTCCTAGAGGCCCTTGATTCCTTTACAATTTACAAGATATTATTATGTAGAATTTGACAAAATCATTGGAAAATTTTATATGGTCCAACCATCCAAACCATGGCTATTATATTTTTGAAAGGAATAAACTACATACTTGAGCTCTTCCCTAGAAACCTCTACTGACAATTCCAAATTTTTCATGGAGCTTTTTGGAAATGAATTGTGTAGGAGGTTTTGAAATGTCCAAAGTTTCGAGTGGACACTCCACCCATCATCAGGGGCCAAAGAAATTGAATAATATGAAAAGCGTATGTTGAGGAATAGATTTATAGGGTGAAAAAAAGAATATAGTCGTTTTAAAGTCACTATTAATTATCTTTTGTGAATAGATCAAATATATAATGAATCGATTTATAAGGTGAATAAAAGAAGATAGTCATTTCAAAATCGAGATGACCGTTGATAGTCACTATTAAATAAATTTTGTGAACAAATAAAATATATAATGATTGCTCATTGAGAAAGCGATAATGGGTAAACACAACCATTAGAGGAAAGGAAATTAGAAAAGTAAGAGAGCATTTTATCCGAAGGAGGTAGTTAAAAATAAATTAGTGATAGGGGGAAGTTACAAAGTAAATCGTGTATGAAATAATAATAAATAAATAAATGGATAAATAAATAAAAGAATGGGATTAGAGTAAAAAGAACGGTAAAGATGACATGGTAAATCGAGGAGACCAAATTTGAAAACCTAGACCTAACAGGGCTATGTCCAGAAAAGGAACGAATAAAGAGGGGATAAAATTAATAAGGGAGAACCAACTTAGTGGTAAAGGCAATGTATGAGGATATTCCATGTTGGTTGAGTCTGTAGCCATCCTCACAATTAAATTTATTGGGGTGTTTTCAATTTCCAACACTTCTTGAATGATACAGGAGGAGTAATAGGGTTTTGAGGCCAACATTTTGGCTTGGTCAAAGTAGATAAGGTGCTTAGATTTAAAGGAGTGTTCAACTAGCCGACTTAGTGATCCAGTTGTGGGTAGTGTAAACTATGTACTCTTTGAGCTGAGATTTGAAGTATCTTTCGGTTTTACCTATATATGATTTCTCGCAAGAGCAAGGCATTTGGTAGAATCATGGGGCCATCATAGGGTTAGATTTGTCCTTAGTGGTTTTGAATAATTGATTCGGGGTTTTACAAGGTTTGAAAAAGGTTTTAATATTCTTTTAGGCCATAATTTTTAATATAATATTGGTGGTACCCTTGATGTAAGTCGAAGAAAGGTGGGGAATTGGGAGGAGGTTTTTTTTCTTTTGGATTCCTAGCAGAGCAGGAGGATTTCTTGATCTGGGAGATAGAGTATCCATTGGCCATAAGGACCTTAGTCAGGTGATATTTTCTTCCTCAAGAAATTGAGGAGTTGAGATTCAGATGGATATAGTGACCAAAGTTTTTAAAACTACTAATGTTTGGGCAGGATGGTGGTCGGAAGGGAGCGAAGGTATCAATCAGTGTGCATCAGTTTCCTATAAAATTTATGGGTAAGGAAACCATCAGGAAGATGTGAGATGAAAACATCTAAAAAGGGAAGAGAATTATCCTTTTGGATTTCCATAGTGAATTGAATAAAGGGAGATATGCTATTAATATGGTTGAAGAATGAAATAAGGGAGGTATGGAAACGAGGCCATAATACGAAGGTATAATCCAAAAATTGAAAAAGACATTTGGGTTTAAGAAGACAACTGTTAAATGCTAGGGTTTCAAAATGTTCCATAAAAATGTTAGCAACCACATGTGATAATGAGGAGCTCATGGTTGTACCTTTGGTTTGTTCATAAAAAATCCCTATAAAGGAGAAAAAGGTGGATGTGAGGCATATTTTAATGAGGTTTAAGGTTTTGGAATCAACCAAATTAGAGATGAGGTTAAAATCTTCTGGAACAATTTTTTTGGTAAATAAGGACACAACGTCAAAACTAACCATAATGTCTTTTTCTTCAAGGTGAAGGTGATTTGTTTTTTGGATAAAATCAATGGATTCTTTGATGAAGGATTAGGTTTTTCCAATGAAAGAATGGAGTTTGATAGCAAGAAAGCGATAAAGGCCGTGGGTAGAGATTCCTATAACATTGACTATGGGTCTTAGGGGAATTAACTTTTTATGATTTTTTGGTTGGCCATAGATCCTTGGGGTATGAGGGTTATGAGGAATAAGATTATTTTGAATGATATGATCCAAGGAAGAAGATTTGATGGTTTTGGTGACCATATTAGTTATGGTATTAACAAGATTTTGTTGATGGGCGATATCGACCACTCATCAACTAGAAGGGAAAGTTTGGTCCGAGGTTTTCTAAGTAACCTAACTCATTTGAAGTAACTCACACTGACGGGTTTAACATCTTCATTGGTCGATGAGGGGATATAACCTAAAATTATAAAATCAAAAAAACTAACTATTTATTAACAAATACCTACTATGTACATTTACTATTTGCACATATGACTACAGAATTTACGAAATGTGCAGGTACGAGATTTGTGGGAAATATCGTGAAACTAATAATTTGGAAAGGAAACTAAATCCCAGGAAAATTTTAGAATATTTAAAGAGATAATATTAATCTATAGAATATTATTAATCTAACAATAAAAATTAAAAGAGGACAATGAATGTAAACGATGGTCAATTCTAGTTTAAAGAACAAAGCATTTAAATCATTAATGATAATTTACATTCATGACAGTAAATAAAAGAAACATAAAATTAACTAACCTATTTACTGGCCAATAATAAAGAGAGCTTATGATTGTGCCTTTCTGTATAAAGTTTCTCCAACAACCTGTTTATCAAGAGAAATCTACGGCAGAAGGTTGTGAAATACCAAGACCATGAAAATGCCCAAAGAAAGTCACTTCAACTGACAATCAAAATAGTGTTTATGATGTAGAAAGAACAGTTGTTTAATTTAATCATTTATGAAGATATAATAAACCATTTGTCAATTCAAGCACCAGAATGAACTTTCATGGTGGGTCTAGAGTATGGATCTGCAAAACCCTAGCATCCTCGTAAGATAGACCGCCGGACACCAAGCACAGACTTCCTCCGCGAAACCTAACCAGCACCATAGCCGACCATTCGGCCTCCACTGTCACAAGGGTATGGGCGCAGAGGAGGGGGGGAAACCCCCCTCATACCGCAATGTAGCGGTCAATGACAAACCAGGAGCCAGAACAACGTGACCCACCTTCTAGCTGTCGCCGCAGGTGCGAGAGCAGCTCCTAGCCAGGGAACAGAGCTTCAGAGCGGATATGGAAATGGAAGTAGGAACCTCTCAACCAAGGCCGCCACAGAGCTGGGAGCCAGGCAAATGCATCCCGCAAATGGAGAAGCTGTCGAGATACCTCATCAGCTCGACCCGGGTGGGAGAGAACACACAATTTATGAGAGAGAACGCCCTCATTGGCAAATTTCTGGGGCTTTGTCCGGCAAAAAGGGACCTCAACAAATGGATAAAACACTGGTGGAATCTCAAGGGGGACTACGAGCTCCAACTCAGCTCCAAGGGCTTCTTCACAATCATCTTATACAATTTAGAAGACAAAGACAGAATCTTTGAAAACAGGTCGTACTTCTTCAACTTGGCAGGGTTGTTCCTCCACTTTTGGACTGAAAGATTTAGCCCGGACAAAGAGGACTTCACCATGGCCCCTGTATGGATACGCCTGTTGTTACACGTCAAAATTGTTCAGATGGATAAGTGTCGCATTGTCCCTATCAACTGTCGTAAGTGTTGCATCTTCCCTATCAACTTTCGCAAGTGTCGCAAGTTGATCACTAGTGTCGCAAAAGATGTTCAGACATAATGTCATGATAACGACACTAAGGAGACACTTATAACATCTCACATGACTAATTTGAAGGAGGAGAACTGATCTACTGAAGTCAAACAACCTTTTGCCATCTAAAAGCACCCAAAAAACTGAGTTTTGGAGAGGAGCGCTCCCCCTTACACTACCTCGGAGCGCCGACGCTCCCCCATACACTGTCAGGGAGCGTTATAACGCTCCCCTGCCCCTTTTGAGGGAGCGTTATAGATTTTGAGAGCGCTGGCACCCCCTAAAGCTTACTAGGGAGCGCTACAACGCTCTGATGGCCCTTTTGAGGGAGCGCTACCTATTCTGGGCGGTTGTTAAGATGTTGAGATGAATGGGGGAAGCATCTTTTCATTATTGAAAGGCAGTTGGATTCGAATCCCTAGTCCAGCCATGATTCTAGGGCAGATCCTCAACTGAAGGAGGAAAATCCTCACCTTCCCCAAGGATATCTCAATATTGTTGAGCCTCTCCAAGGCTATATAAACAAGCTTTCTAATGGTGAATGGGGATTGCAAAGAGAGAATCATACCAAACTTATGATCTCATGAGTGGTATGGGAAAATGCAGAATTACACCAAACTTATGATCTCATAAGTGGTGTGAGGAAGAATTGGATATGTGAAACTTATGATCTTGGAGGAAACTTGCAGTTAGCCAAAGAAGATTGATTAGTGAAGCTGCTGCCATCCAGGTCTTGGATCTTTCAGGCAAGGGTTATACGAAGAGGACTCGACAAAGCTGTCGCATTCGCATCTACGATTGTAAGTACTGTCGTTGTTATTCTCATTAATATGACAAGCTTGGCCTGTTTCTTTCTAGTTTGTGTCTAATGTTACATGAGCTTATCATTTAGTGATAGATCTGTTTTCAAGCTAATGTCAGTAGAGTAGGAAGTGGTCGTATCTTGTTTTGTCCACAGACCTCAGTGAAGAGCAAAGGATTGGAGCGCGACTCGGAGCGTGCAGGGACAAACGTCGGTTAAAAGGTACTTTTAACATCCTTCCTTCTCATGCATTAGGCTTAGATAGATTTGAGAGAAATTCAGTGTCCACGTTAAGCACTTTTCTGTCTAGGGTTAAGGTCAAGCCCTAGAGGTCGATCTACTTGTCCGCAGGCAGATTTTCCTACAACACCTGTACTCCCTGTCACAAGAGTTCTGGTTGGAAGAGATTCTAATGGGTATAGGAAATACCCTAGGGCAATATGTGAAAGCTTCAGAAGCCACAAGACAGTGAAAATATACCTCATATGCTAGGATCTGTGTGTACATGAACATATCCAAAGCACTCCCCGGGGCGGTAACCCTCGAGTACCAGGATGAGGACTGGCAACAAACCCTGGACTACGAGCACATACCATTTAGATGCAGAAGATGCCATGAGCATGGCCACCTCTACCGAGATTGCCCCATCATCAAGCATGCTACAAAATCAAACGAAACCTTGCAGAAAGATGGCTTCACCACAGTAGCATCAAAAAGGAGAAACCCATCAAAGAAGCAAACCATGGCCACCAGGAAAAACATTGCCA
>JASDQU010752365.1:3925-14633 GCA_032191745.1 Picea mariana | reverse complement strand
GTTCCATTGATGTTTGCTTCTTCTTAGATTTGTTTCTTATCATCCTGGATAACCTTCAACCTGCTTTCTTATTATTGAAATCAATCCCAATGTTACCCTGGGCCTAAAGTATGCATTCATATTTTCATATGGAACTTCATATTTTTCAACGATTATTGGTTCCATTGAGGCAAACCTGTGCTTAGATTTATTCTTGAGCATTTTGGATAGTTTCAAGCTCATCCTCTTGTTTTTTGAAATCAATTTATTGCTTACATCTGCACCTAATTTTCATGTGGATCAAAATATAGATGGACCTTTGAAGGGATTGATTGTGCTTTGATGTCTTGTTTAAAACATTTCAAGTGCTTGTCTTTCAATCGATTCTAGAGATTGAGTCTGCACTAACCTTTCTTCAAGTTACATGATGAACATGTGCATGAATTGATTTATTGATATGAGGAGAGGGAGGATTAGACTCCTCTGTAACCCTAGACACATGTGAACTAGTTTGAATCTCTGAAGAAAAGTGAAAGATTACACAAAATTCTTCAAAACCTTTACCTCAACCGAAACATAATTTCTGAGAAATGTATCTTTATGAAATGGGGAATATCTCTGAAATGGATTTGTTTATGAAGAAACTTCCCATTTGGACAATAAATTACCCCATTCTAGAGATGGGTTTTTAACAGTTTTGTCAAACTCTTCATCGTTTTCTCATAATCCATCCCGCAAAATAATCTATGTTATGCAATTACGGGTAAGTAAAACATCAGCGCTATTTGTCTCTTCCCTTGATACGAGAGCCATGGGTTATGTGGCTAATTTAAAATATATAATAAAATGGAGGTAGAACAAACTACCCCTGTGGAAGAAAACACATTGAAGATGCAGCAAAACAAACCCATAAGAACCATGTGAGAACGAATTGACATACCTCATCCTAACAATGGTGGCTAAAAATTTGAAGAACCAAGGATGACAGGGAACGATCAACCACTTAAAACTATGATGACTTCCTAGATAACTTGCATGACAAAGGATAGGAGGGTTTAGAATCAGACGACCCATGGTATTGATATAATTTTCCACAAACTTCTGACCCGAAATCATGGATCATGACACGATTGCAATAATCATACTGCATCCCTTCAGAAGGTTTAGCCAAGGTAATGAGGGAATGATTGAAAGGAGTGGCTAAAGTTTGAAGTACAGGGATTTAGGGGCAATTGAAATGAGTTTGAAGGCATGACCGGTTAACCTAAGTCAAAATGTATGTGAAGCCAAACCCTTATCCAAAACCCATAGGTTAAATGCATGTTTGATATAAAGTGATAAAGGTATAGTTCCAAACATGTCTCGAGTCTAATGTTTTGCATAGGGTAATTTGAAAAGTCTGCCTAACATACTTTTAGAATGACTATTGGTAAAACATAATCAGAATTAAAGGACTTAATAAAAGGTTATAAAATATGATCAAAATTTTGATTAAATGGAATGATAATGTCCTCTCATAAATTAAAACTAGGATTAATAACAAAAATAATCATCCATCAAAGCAAGGCATGTATGTTGATATTGTACAAAGAATTCACCAGGTAAGATCTTCTAGAAAAATCCTTAATTTCATGCTTCACAGTCATGAAATTAAGGATAAATACAAAAACACACACATTCAAATCGACACAAAAGCAGGCATGCACAAGAAAGTTGTAAAGGAAAATGATCACATGTAAAAGTAAACAAAATCGTTTAAGAAACACATTTACAAAGAGTCTATCAATCTAATGAACACGACATACTAGGCTATGAGCAATTTCGTAGATAACTCTACGTTTCAAAGTCAAATAGCAGGGTGTTAGTTGGGGAAGCCAACATGTTTTTGGGTGAATATTTATACGAGGAGGAAGAAAGAAGGTCTAGTACCTTTGTGTCTTATTAGTCCTTGCCATGGGACTATAGCAATGAGTTTGCTTTTGATGTGACATTAATTTGTCTTTTACCATAAATTTGTGTATGCAATGTAATGTTTAACATAGGAAAACAAATAAATATTTTTGGATATAATAAAAAAAAATTGTGTTTCTCTTTTCTAAGTGGTTGATAGAATTGAAGTGTTATTGCTCCCTTCACGTCTTTCAATATGTACAATTAATTACATAATCAATGAATTTCACCAATTACCACCTCTAAATATAAAAAGTTGTATTATGTATTTATTATTATGCATTATTATATTTATTATCTAATATATTATTTATTATTATATTTATATTATATTTATAATATATTTATTATATTTATATTATATTTATGAATATTATAGTTCCATTCATCTTATGGTTCATTATACATTTTGAATAACAAACAACCCTCAATTATTATCTTTTGACAAAAAATATTCATTACTTGTGCATTTAGTTATATTAAGTTTCATTGTTCAACATGTATTTCCCAACTATCTCGGCAAGGACCGTGTTTCCATGCAACCCTTGTTTTATAAGCTTAGGAAAAAGCTCTAGCACTGACGCATATGAGGTCTGACCTATCACCCCGCAGGGTCTCTTCACCTGACCTCCTTCTCACAGGATCATTCTCAAAATCCCTTTTCTGGCGAGCCGAAGCGGCTCTTTAGATCCTGGAATGGAATCCTTGACAAACACCCGATCCAAAGGTCCTTTCTCTTCCCTGTCTCGACCTCTGCACCCAACTGTGGTTATCCCCAACTCTCTATCGAGGTTTTGGGGTTTCACGGTTCTCGTTGTCGAGAACTTCTCACCTCTCCAATCCCCAATTTGCGATGCGCCCCATTCCACGCGCTAGCCCTCCTGGCTATAGGCCTTGGCCCATATGACCGTCAACACATGACCTCGGTCAAACCTCTCATTAGGGTTTTGGTGTTTTCGATGTCACCATGCACATGCCTACGGGATTCCCGATCCTCCGATCCCTGATGTGCTCCTTATCCCACACTTTAGCCCCTTCCGGCTATACAATGGTCCATGTGACCGCTCCTATATGACCTCAGCGATAACTCTCATCGGGATTTCGGGGTTTCCAGTGTAAATGTGCATACGCCCTTGGAACCCACGATATGTCGATCCCCGACTTCCCTCGGATTGCAGACAGCTGGCCTCCACTACGCCTCTGTCCTCCTTCTTTGCTGTGATGACAGTTGTTCCCCACTGATCGGGGTTTCGCGATTCGCAATTTCAAAAGGCACGAACTCTTCGCTCCCGGGATCTCCAATATCCCGATTGCTTCAACTCCGATGGACGCTTCCCTGTCGGGACTTTTCCCGATAGCGCTTCGATTGCTACCACATGTCCTCTCCAAGTGGACGGTCCCAATTATGTCGGGATTTCGGGACTTTCGATGTCTTGGCTCCCTCAACCCTGGGAACTCTGATTTCCCAATGTGCCAAACGTCGATGGCACTTGATCTCCGCCACGTGCTCTCTGCCCAACAGACGATCCAGATCTCGTCGGGATTTCGTGGTTTTCGATGTCCCGATTCACACGACCTCGAGAACTCTGATTTCCTGATGGTCGATATCCTGATGCCTGTCGGGACTCCTCTCCTCCTGTTCACGGGGTTAACTCTCGCGTGACTCCTGCAGATCCGACGATTGCCAGTGATCTGATCCAAGATCTGACGGCTCAGATAAATCCTCCTCATGCGCTCCTCCTCCAGAATTTAAACTTCGCACAACTCCTCCCGATCCAACGGTTGATGGGATTTCTATGCGAGATCTGATGACTATCGGTCTCCTCCTTCTGTAGACTCCTCCTGAGCTTCTTCTGGACGTAAACTCCTCCACAGTCCAGGTCTGTTCTCCTTCCAATTTGATGGCTGACGCTGCTCTTCCTGAGCTTCTGCACTTCCTTCCCAACCTTGGGAGAATTTCAATCTTTCAAAGGCCTCGACCTTTTCTTCTTTCTCTGCGAACTCCTCACCTTGAGCTTCGCCTGCGCATCTGAAAATGCTGCCCCTCCTAAGCTTCTATTCCCGATTCTTCAAGGGATTCTCTGACTCCTGCACTCCTTGCAGAGTCCTTCTGGGTGTTCAATAACCCAGTGAAGATCCTTAGATGGATTCTTCCTTCAACCTCCAGAACTCAAAGAAGTTCTCTTCTCCTTTGTGCCTATCTGCACCCTTCCTCGGCGCCCTCCTGGAAGAGTATCTTCTCTTCCACAGAACATTCCAACGGTTTTGTCTCCTTTCATGCACCCTTTGCACCTGCTCAATGCCCACTTGGTAGAGCCTCTCAAAATCCTCAGTGATTCTGGTCTTCTCCGAACTCACAGCAAAGTTCTCCTCCAACACAACCCATGCATATACTCAATTCCCACTTGGCAGAGCTCTACAAAATCCTCAGTGATCCTATCTTCTCCTTTAACTCTCAGCAGAGTTCCTTCCTCTGTGCACTTATGTACACATGCTCAATGCCCACCTGGTAGAGCTCTACAGAACTCCTCAGAGATTCTATCTTCTGTCTGAATTCACAACAGAGTTCCTCCAACTCCACCTTGTGCTTACGCTCAATGCCCACCTGGCAGATATCTATAGAACTTACAGCAAAGTTCTGTCTGCAACTGTGTTTCAGCCACACAGCCTTACCTCCTGAGGTGTTCAGCAACCTCACAAGTCTTCTTCCTGAGTTGTTGACTTCAGTCATGTGCCGCAGCACGTCTCTGTCTGAACCCACAGTATTCAGAAGTGCAAGCTCTGTGCACGGCTCTCAGAACCCTCAACGTTCTGTCACACCCTCCTAGTGTGAAGCCTCAAAGACCTTCAACCTGAAATCAAACGAACTCCTGCAGAATGCATAACGAACATACATTCACAGCATACATAGAGAACACACACAGACATCCATTCAACACAGAAATGCAGGAAAAACTGCTATATTATATTAACAATGGAAAATGCTTGTATTTTACAAAAGTGTTCTCGAGCTCTCTCTCTGGCTCTTCTCTACAACCATGCTTACTCAAAATGAGATATGAAAATATCTTTTACCTGAGGGGCTCATCGAGCACTTCCCTCCAGGTCTACCTACTCTAATATATTACATTCAATGGTTGTCTAGTCCAGAATTTAGATCTAGATCTCAGCCGATCTTGGCATTAAAGCCGATCTACCTAATGCCTGCTCAAAGGAACGGCTTCCATGGATCAACAGCCTAAGCACATTAAATTACATTGAATTTCAAATTTCAAATGAGGCTGCGCCTCTCTTCATCCTTTGAATGCGTGTGTGTTGACGTGGCTGGTTGGCTGCTGACGTGGAGCGATGCTCCTGCATCATACTCCTCAGCTGTAAAATCATGAGCTCTTATTCATGCGCTTCCCCTCTGAGCGATTGGAAATCCTCCTGGATCCCAAATAAGTCTTTGGAGCCTTCCATCTGCTCCATTCTGCTGTTGCTGCTTCTGCGCTGCTGCTTCTGTTGCTGCTTGTCTTCTGCTCAGCCTCTCCTCGCTGGCGGTTTCTGCTGACTCTACCATCAGCCTTATGATATCTTCTATCACCTCATCCAGCTGCTCCCATGGTTGGTTCTGCTCCTGCAGTCTCCTCAGCTGCAAAATTTTTTGGCCATTGGGCAGATCATCATGATCTCCCACGCCATCTTCTTCATCTTCATCTGTGGCCTCAAGTTGCCACTCTGCTGCAGACTTCAGTTCTGCAGTCTCTTCTTTACTGACCTGTTGCTCAGTCATCCTCTTCTCTGACAGCTCAAATTCTGCTAGTTCAATTCCATCTACTCTGTCAGCTTTCCTGGCTGATTCCAACTCACTTTTGAGTTTATGAGACCCACAGATAGTCTCATCTTCTCTGTCATCTTCTCGGTCTGATCAAAATTCACCTGTTCATCCCTGCCCACCTGGCAATATGGGATGTTTCTGCTGCCCTTCTAGCAGACTATGAGATCAACTGATCCCATCTTCATCAGCACTCCTTGCTGAATTGAACTCTCCTCCGAGTCCATGAGACCTTCAGATGGTCTCACATTTTTATCTCTTCCTACCTGGCAGTTCAATATGCTTCCGCTGCCCTCCTGGCAGTCTTCAAGATTCCTCAACGATCTCCTTTCCTTGCCCAGCTGGCAATGCAAAGTTTCCTAGTTGTCCTCATGATAGTCTGTGAGATCCTTAGCTGATCTCAACTCGTTGCCCTCCTGGCAAACCAGAATTTCCTCTTCTCTTCCTTCCTGGAAGTGCTTGAGATCCTCAGTCGATCCCAATTCATCTTCTTCATCATCCCAATCATCGAGACCTCTCCCAGTCTCTGGCATACAGTGACAAATCATCTTTTCCTCTGTGGCCTTGAGGTTTTCAGCATACCTCAACCATTTTCTCAACAACTTGCACTACCTCATGACCATCAGCTCTCTGACTGGCCATTTCACCTTTGCCTTCTCCATGGGCAATTCGTGCATCCGTCTCCTCCTCCTGTCCTGCCACATCCGCAGTTCGAACTCCTCTATGTCTTCCTTTAATTCATGGATCTCTCTAGTCTTTTCTTTGTCCCATTCGGCAAGCTTTTCTATCTTGCTCTTCTTTCTATGGCCTTCAGTAGCCATCTTGCTGTCCCTGTCTGCCTCCCTGGAAAACCTGCTGCTGTCACTCCTGAAATACTGAGTGCTCAGCTTCATCCTACAGTCTCCCTCTGACTGTCTATGGACTGTTGCTTACCTACAAACAAGTCCTTACAAAGTCCTCCGCACTCTATCTTCCTCCTGCCTCTCTTTGTCTGCAATATACAAACAGAATCCCGCTCTGATACCACTTGACGCAGACGAGGTCTGACATATCACCCCGCAGGGTCTCTTCACCTGACCTCCTGCTCATAGGATCGTTCTCAAAATCCCCTCTCTAGCGAGCCGAAGCGGCTCTTTAGATCCTGGAATGGAATCCTTGACAAACACCCGATCCACAGGTCCTTTCTCTTCCCTGTCTCGGCCTCTGCACCTAACCGTGGTTATCCCTGACTCTCTATCAGGGTTTCACGGTTTCACGGTTCTCGATGTCGAGAACTTCTCGCCTCTCCAATCCCCGATTTGCGATGCGCCCCTTTCCACGCGCTAGCCCCCCTGGCTATAGGCCTTGGCCCATATGACCGTCAACACATGACCTCGGTCAAACCTCTCATCGGAGTTTCGACATTTTCGATGTCACCATGCACATGCCTACGGGATTCCTGATCCTCTGATCCCCGATGTGCTCCTTATCCCACACTTTAGCCCCTTCCGGCTATACAATGGTCCATGCAACCGCTCCTATATGACCTCAGCAATAACTCTCATCGGGGTTTCCAATGTAAATGTGCATACTCCCTTGGAACCCACGATATGTCGATCCCCGACTTCCCTCGGATTGCTGACAGCTAGCCTCCACTACGCCTCTGTCCTCCTTCTCTGCTGTGATGACAGTTGTTCCCCACTAATCGGGGTTTCGCGATTCACAATTTCAAAAGGCACGAACTCTTCACTCCCGGGATCTCCGATATCCCGATTGCTTCAACTCCAATGGACACTTCCCTGTCGGGACTTTTCCCAGTAGCGCTTCAATTGCTGCCACGCGTCCTCTCCAAGTGGACGGTCCCGATTATGTTGGGATTTCGGGACTTTCGATGTCCTGGCTCCCTCAACCCTGGGAACTCAGAATTCCCGATGTGCCAAACATCGATGGCACTTGATCTCCGCCACGTGCTCTCTACCCAACAGACGGTCCAGATCTCATCGAGATTTCGCGGTTGTCGATGTCCCGATTCACACGACCTCGAGAACTCCGATTTCCCGATGACCGATATCCCGATGCCTGTCGGGACTCCTCTCCTCCTGTTCACAGGGTTAACTCCCGCATGACTCCTGCAGATCCGATGGTTGTCGGTGATCTGATCCAAGATCTGGCGGCTCAGATAAATCCTCCTCGTGCGCTCCTCCTCTAGAGGTTAAACTCCGCGCAACTCCTCCCGATCCAACGGCTGACGGGATTTCTATGCGAGATCCGACGACTATCGGTCTCCTCCTTCTGTAGACTCCTCTTGAGCTTCTTCTGGACATAAACTCCTCCATGGTCCGGATCTGTTCTCCTTCCAATATGACGGCTGACGCTGCTCTTCCTGAGCTTCTGCACTTCCTTCCCAACCTTGGGAAAATTTCAATCTTTCAAAGGCCTCGACCTTTGCTTCTTTCTCTGCGAACTTCTCACCTTGAGCTTCGCCTGCGCATCTGAAATGCTGTCCCTCCTGAGCTTCTATTCCCGATTCTTCAAGGGATTCTCTGACTCCTGCACTCCTTGCAGAGTCCTTCTGGGTGTTCAGCAACCCAGTGAAGATCCTTAGATGGATTCTTCCTTCAACCTTCAAAACTCAAAGGAGTTCTCTTCTCCTCTGTGCCTATCTGCACCCTTCCTCGGCACCCTCCCGGTGGAGTATCTTCTCTTCCACAGAACACTCCAATGGTTCTGTCTCCTTTCGTGCGCCTTTTGCACCTACTCAATGCCCACTTGGCAGAGCCTCTCAGAATCCTCAGTGATTCTGGTCTTCTCCAAACTCACAGCAGAGTTCTCCTCCATCGGAACCCGTGCGTATACTCAATGCCCACTTGGAAGAGCTCTATAGAATCCTCAGTGATCCTGTATTCTCCTTCAATTCTCAGCAGAGTTCCTTCCTCTGTGCACTTCTGTACACACGCTCAATGCCCACCTGACAGAGCTCTATAGAACTCCTCAGAGATTTTGTCTTCTGTCTGAATTCACAACAGAGTTCCTCCAACTGCACCTTGTGCTTACGCTCAATGCCCACCTGGCAGAGCTCTACAGAACTTACAGCAAATTTTTGTCTGCAACTGTGTTTCAGCCACATAGTCTTACCTCCTGAGGTGTTCAGCAACCTCACAGGTCTTCTTCCTGAGTTGTTGACTTCAGTCCTGTGCCGCAACACTTCTCTGTCTGAACCCGCAGTATTCAGAAGTGCAACCTCTGTGCACGGATCTCAGAACCCTCAACGTTCTGTCACACCCTCCTGGTGTGAAGCCTCAAAGACCTTCAACCTTAAATCAAACGAACTCCTGTAGAATGCATAACGAACATACATTCACAGCATACATAGAGAACACACATAGACATCCATTCAACACAGAAATGCAGGAAAAATTGTTCTGTTATATTAACAATGGCAAATGCCTGTATTTTACAAAGGTGTTCTCGAGCTCTCTCTCTCTGGCTCTTCTCTACAACCATGATTACTCAAAATGAGTTATGAAAATCTCTTTTACCTGAGGGGTTCATCGAGCGCTTCCCTCCAGGTCTACCTACTCTAATAAATTACATTCAATGGTTGTCTAGTCCAGAATTTGGATCTAGATCTGAGCCGATCTTGGCATTAAAGTTGATCTACCTAATGCCTGCTCAAAGGCACGGCTTCCATGGCTCACCAGCCTAAGCACATTAAATTACATTGAATTTCAAATTTCAAATGAGGTTGCACCTCTCTTCATCCTTTGAATGCGTGCACGTTGACGTGGCTGGCTGGCTGCTGACGTGGAGCGATGCTTCTGCATCAAGCACCCACATAATATTAGCTATACTTATTGTCTATGTCCTTCTGCAAATTCTTAAAATATCTAAACCCATATTCAACAAAGTATTGGAAGGTGTTGGCCTTTGATCAATTTATTCTAGGTAGCTCCCATATAGTGTTAATGTTTTCCCTTCCTTTAGCATGATTATGAAGATATTTTTTATTTGCATCACCTTGCTCCAACCAAATTTCTCAACTCTTTTTCCTTTTTTTAATAGCCTCCCCATTTAGGAGGTTATTTTTCTATTCTTTTGGAGCTTCTAGAGTAGTTTGGTCTTCTTATGAGAATATACTATTACTTTGTTTCTCAAACAGATCTCCTACTTTATGTTGTCCCTTAATAATATTCTTTTGAGAGTCTTGGAATTTTTGTTTATCCAATTTTATTATTGCTTATTTAATTCGTTGCATATTAGAGATAAAATGCATCATGGTAGATTCTTGGAGACCACAATAAAAAAAAATTGCATTCCTTCTTAACAATTCTAAATAATTGTTCATATTGGAGCCAATAAGGATTGAACTTGAAAGGCCTTAGTGGATTCTATGATATCTTTCTATTTGAAAGAAAATTGGGAGATCATCAGAGGAATCTCTAAAAATTACCCAACTTCTTAGATTATCTTCCCTTTCAAATAATCCTTTATAAATAATGAATATTCCAAATGTTTAGCCACCCCTTTATCTCATGTGACCCTCATATTCCTCTAGGTTGGAACCATATCTATGGATTAGGGCCATGAAAATGCATGTCTTCTGGTCACTTCAAGAGGTAGGGGGATAGAGTATCCATCTTATTAGCCTCCCCCCAATTTTTTTTAGTTTGAGGGACAAAATTTATGTCTCCTCAAAGTATTAGATTATCCCTTCCTAAAACGAAAGACCAAATAAATTGTCCCAATACTATTAGACATTGGAGTATGGACAATATAAACTAACAACTAAATAGATTCTCGCATCTTTAGAGAGAGAAAGACTTCCAATTTTGGATTCAATAAATTTTGAATGCTAGAGCTAGAAACGTTGATTGCTAGCAAATACAAACCCCCTAGACCTACCTTCAGCATCATAGTCGAGGAAACTCCAACCTTTTAGACATGAGATCAAATATTTTTTATCCTTTTCACTATCCATCATAG
>JASDQU010752364.1:28988-40986 GCA_032191745.1 Picea mariana | reverse complement strand
AGAGATACTACAACCCCAGACTTCACATCCATAAAGAATAACAGGTGTAACAAGAGTCTCAAAGAGGAGTTTCTTCTTATCCCAACTCAAAAGATCAGTTGATTTACAATTGTTTTCAAACCCATAATAAGCTTTCCATCCCCCAAGAATCCTTTTTTCAATGCTATAATTCCAGTTGAGCTTGTGGTGAATATCAATTCCAAGATATTTGTATGAACTCGCTTCCTCCAAGTTGTTGTTGTCATATACAAAAGTATCATAAGTGATCTTATTGGATTTAATAATCATGACCTTAGTCTTATTAGTATTAACAGTCATACCCATATTGGAGCAAAAATCGTTGAGGATCTTAGTTGGTTTTCAAGATCACGGGGACTCATTGCGATAAGAATGATATCATCGACATAAAGAAGAGGATTGATGACTATACCAGTGAGAGTAGGGCCGACACAACCTAATTTTTCTGAGCAATCTTCTAACTTGTCAATGTATATGCCAAAAAGGGTAGGGAACAAGGGACAATCTTGTTTGACTCCAATATTGCAGTTAATCTCTTTCAACCAGCCCTCGGTGTTTTGAAACTTAGCAATAACATTCTTATACATTCTTATTGCAACATCCCTCAACTCGAGAGACACTTTTATCTCTTCCAACCTATTCCAAAAGTTTTTCCTAGGAACCATGTCAAATTTTTTTCTAAAGTCAACAAAACAACAAAAAAGATTGGTTTTGGTATTGCAGAACTCATTTGCAATGATTTTAAAGGTAACAAGATGGTCCACACTTGAATGATACCTTCTAAACCTGTCCTGGCCTTTAGTGCTTTTACAGTGACTTTCTAACCAAAGGCTAATCTTCTTTTCCAAAATAATTTCATAAAGATTGACTAAAATCATCCTATAATTAAAGGAAATGTTTTTATCTCCATTTTTAAAAATAAGAAAAATAAGACTTTGGATCAAGGATTTAAGACTGCTAAAATGAAAAGCTTATTTATATATATAGATAGATAGATTATAAAATAAATCAATTTATAAAAAAATTGTAAAAGAAAAAAATTAAAAATATTGAAAATTATTAAAGGAAAAATCCTAAAAATTAAAAGACGTATTCTTGATATTATATTGACAAGCTCTTCACTTTAAGGGACAATTCAAAGAACTCTTCCTCAAAATCTAATCTCATTGTATAAACTTTGGCCATTTTAATTAGAAAAAGGTTGATATTATTTTAGTTTTTCAATTATTAAAGAAATGATAGATAAAAATATTTCACAAAATTGTAAGTAATAATTTAATTATTAAAATATGAATCATAATATGAATGTATTATTTAAATAATTTAAATGGAATTTGATAATATAAATTTGAATAAAATTATAATTTTTTGTTGTTTAAATTGTATTTTTAAATGGATAAATAAATTGAACTCTAAGATTATACAAAATTAATCATTCAAATTTATATATCTTTTCTCCCAAATTTGATGTAGAAAGTTTATACTATGATAGGATAATATGAAACTTTCGCATTTCAATTATAAAAGTTTAAAGGCCAGTTATATAAAACTTTCACCATTTTGAAAAAGATGACTAAATGATGAACAGTGACCCATGGGACTCTAGCAAGGCTCAAACTCATTACCAAAGAGTGTGCGCACCTCTCACCACTTGAGCTAACCCATGAGACTAATATGAAATGAACTTGTCCCAGTAACAATACAATAACAGCATATCAAGGACATATTGTAGATTAACGGCAACCCATGTACAACAAGACAAATAATTAGAGGCGAGTTCAGTTGAGAATACATACAGTAAGAGAGGCCCAGGCCCCAGTGGGAAGAGAGCATGATTGGAATTTAAGAAAGTGAAACCCAGATGATAAGATATAGATTTATGGCCAGCAGTGGGCATAGAAACCATGCGCCCTGAGGTCGGCAATGAGGGTGGACGCGTCATGCCTGGAGATGGGGGCGAATGAGTCCCATCCAAAAACGCTCATGGTGGGGTGGGCGTAATGAACTTCAACGAAGAGTTCATCGATAATGCGGGGCATCTCCGGGTCGTCCATCCAGCGTGTAAGAATGGGCCATTCCGCGCCTTCAATGTCCATTTTGACGACCACGGTGTCTGCGGGCGTCAGTTTCAGCT
This sequence comes from Picea mariana, assembly GCA_032191745.1. NCBI lineage: Eukaryota > Viridiplantae > Streptophyta > Pinopsida > Pinales > Pinaceae > Picea > Picea mariana. The sequence continues at coordinate 38,834 of JASDQU010752364.1, read as the reverse complement.
CTTCCTTCATGAACCGGCTTATGTCGATGGCATTCCTAGAGGGCTCGTCCTTATCAGACACCAGCCGATAGTACACCTTCACGCGATCCATCATCCAGTCTGGGACGGAGGGAGTGGAATTCACGCGGATGGGATTCGACCTCGGGACCGCGCTCGCCAGCAGGTTGGCGTCCTCGTGGAATTTAGTCTTGGGCGGACGCCATTGCCGGGGATTTACTTCAAAGGCGTGGACTTCGGTGAAGTCGCAGGGGTACATACGGAGAAACCATTTGACGCTGGAGGCGAACCTGTTGGCCCCGAGGTCCAAATAGACGCGCCTCCTCCTCAGCCCCAGCTCCGCTGTCTTGGAGGCCAATAGCCATGGCAACAGGTGGGTCTTGTCCTCCACATCGCTCGTGAATTTGAGGGCGTATCCCCTCCTGAAATCGTTCTCCTCATCTACCTTCTCGATCAAATGCCCCTTCACCCTGCATGCCGATGCCTCTCCCACCCACTTCATCTGCTTCCATGGGTTCTCCAACGGATTCGAACCCGCCGCCGCAGCTGATGAGGCACCTCCGTAGTGCCCGTCTCGGGTTGCGCATATGTCGGAATCGCCTAATCCGCCCACCCTTCCACTGCACTCACACTTGCAATAACTCCAGCTCCGCAGTGTCACGTAATTAATGCAAAGATCCAGCGCTACGTACGAAGACAGCGCCAGGATTATGCTGTAAAGTATCCATTGCTTCTTCTTCATCTCCATTTTCTGCCTGTAATTACCTCCTGGACTCGCCATTATCGAATCTCAATTACTCCCAATTTACTCCGAATTCTATTGTGTCCAACTATGGCATCTGATATCTTCTACAGCAGCTTTCAACTAATAAATTCACAATACCCGGCTCCTCTATTCCTCTCCGGGAGCCAGGCTCGCAGAAAATAAACGACAGGAGGAAGGAGCCTGGCTTTACTATTTAGGCCAAATTTTGATTCCTTTCTAAATTTGGAGGTGACGTAAAGGAGTGGACGCCCACTGCTGCTTCATCGTCAGAATCATGGTCCACTGGAGCCGATGATATGACCGTGGGGACAGTCTTTTCTATACGGAGGTGGAGGGTGTTCCATGGGGTGATTCAAAAGAGACAAGAGAGTAAACAGCCCCCTCATAATAAAATAAGTGGTGTTTTGAAGTTGTGAGCTTTCCAATGGAAAGCATGAGGAGGAGGGTTTCAACGGGCTGTCTATTGGTTGATGTCATTTTCAGATTGGTGCAACAAATTCAAGAATTCAATAAGCTAAAGCCACGGACATATACTCATACCTTTAGCAAAAGAAAAAGCAAATATGATATTCCCATATACCCACCTACCTTGGCAAAATAATGGGATCAATTTTCAATTAGCATATCAGGTAGACATTATTAATTGTTTTAATGGACGCATCATTATCAATCACTATAATGATTATTAATTCAATTTATTTATTAATAAAAGTGGATCAATAATTAATTCAATTTACTTATTAATAATAATGGATAAATAAATATTATTGACTTTTGTGAGGAGGATACGATAGGATAGAGGATATTATCTTTAATTTTGAGATTATAATTTTAAAATTATTTTGGATGTTCTCTATCTTTCTCCACAATTCTTTAGAGATATTGCATCTCCAAACTCTGCATTAGTACAAAGTAACAAGAGTCTCAAAGAGGAGTTTTTTTTATCCAGTATCCAAAGGTTTGTTGATTTACAATTGTTTTCAAGCCCATAATATGATTTCCACCCTCCATTTATCTTTTTGTCAATGTTATAGTTCCAATTGAGCTTATGATGAATATCAATTTCAAGATATTTGTATGAAGGCACTTCCTCCAAGTTTTCGTTATCATATTGTAGGTGATCTTTTTGGATTTAATTATCATAACTTCCCTTTTGTGAGTATTAACTATCATACCCTTATGGGAGTGGAAATCCTTGAGAATTCTTAGTCATTGTAATACTCCAATTTTGATCCTTGAATTAGCAATGTACGTTTCTAAATGAAGAAAGGCTAAAGAGCCTAGCAATGTAATAGCATTGAATATTAATATGAAAAACACATCATCAGTTGTAGATAGACAAGGACAAAGCTATAGAGGGTTATGATTCCACAAGAGATAGGGCTAAAGGGGCTAAGCCAAATTATAATATTTATTAAACCATCTTGGAATTAGTTGGAATAATAGTTACATGGGAAGCCACATGGTGCATTATTGCATGCAAATATATAAACCATAATTTTGGTTGTTGGGGGGTTCCTCAATCATTCCTCATTCATTCTTGTTCTTTTTTTTTTCATGTGAATCAAAGGGATGGAAGTAGAGAGCCGATGTCAAATAGATGTAAGAGATTACTTGTTCTATCAGCAAAGGGAAAATATGTTAGTATGCATAAGAATGATGGTTTGGGTTTCTAGCACCAATATTTATGGGCCAACATGTGGAGCCCTGGAGAGAAGTGGAATATAATGAATGACTACATTATAGAGAAGGGAATTCCTTTCTTTGGGTTGTGTAGGCCGAGGGGGAAATAAAGATGGTAAACTAAGATTGATGTGTGTGTGTGTGTGTGTGTGTGTGTGTGTGTGTGAGAGAGAGAGAGAGAGAGAGAGAGAGAGAGAGAGAGAGAATTCTATCACAACTTGATTGGTTTGAGACTTAGAATTGGCTTAGGAATCTGTTCGTATGGATTCTAACCTTAGCTCAAGGTGACCTGCTGCTGAGAGAGTTAAAGCAGTATGGTCTATGGTTGGGTTGTAACACCTCTGTGTCTAATCCCTGATTTAACAATGTAATGTAAATATGATGTACATTTGTGGGCCCAACTATGTAATATGTAAACATCGTATATCAAAAATAACAAAATAAATGTAACTCCAATTGCTAAGTTTCCACAAGAGTAGGGGTCCCAAGGGGGAAATATTCATGTGTATTAATCTCAACCAACTTTCCTAAAATAGTTATTTTGTATGAACCTAATTATAATTTATTTTTGAGTGTATGAAAGCCCAATCATTGAATACATGTAAGAGAGTTGGTGTGAAAAATTACATATCATAGTTATTGAGAGCATGAGGCTGACTACAATCACATTGGGGAATATGAGAGTCAACATGCATGGGTAAAAGGGAAATTCAAATGGGTATAGTAAGCAATTTTTACATGCAGTTTTTGGGACAACAAGCATGTGGAGAGTGCTAGACCTTGAAGGAAACCATAGTGGGCATGTGTGGCATATTGTTGGAGATGTAAATATGAAGAAGTAGGATGTTAGGCTTGTAGAGTGAGATTATGTGTGAGAAATAACCCTATAGAAGTGATTTTTCCTGTGGAAGCTAGCATCCTTGGAGTCCCCAACACAAGAGATTCCTAACCAACCTATGTTAGAGCCCTAGATGGAAATGGGAAGTCCTAAGGGACTATGTGCAATGAAGGGGTATCCCATTCTTTGGGTTGTGCAGGTTGAGGGGAAGAGAGTTGGGGGGTTGGGATAGTTGTAGGAAAAATTAGTTGTTGTGGGTTATTTTGGACTATGAGTGGACAATAGAGACACCCTCTTCTTGTGAATTTATAGCCCCAACTCAAGGGTGATTTGTTGTTGATACTTGGACTAGAAATATACATTTGGGTGGAACATCTATCCTCTACAGTCTGTTTCACATCTATTGATAAAAGATAAGTTTTTTTTATTTATATTTCATTATTTCAATTATGGGTTTTATTTACTATGTGTATACTATGATTTTGAGCAATTAAATTTTGCTATAGGATTGTTAAATTTAGTTACATTCATGTTTTAAAAGTGTTGTTAGATGCATAGACATAGTGGTATCATAAAAACTTTGTTGGGTTTACTAGTGGGGCCACTACAGAGTGGTATCAGCCCCATGGTCGCAACATCAGGCTTGAATGGGTTTGCTACGACAAAGCAAAGTTAACATGTGTGTAGAATGGGGTGAAAAATCATATTTCCCAGGCACACAAAAAATCGGTTCAAGGCTCCAAGTTGTTGATTGTGTGTGTGTGTGTGTGTGTGTCAATTTGGCCTCTAAGTTGCGGAATTCGGCTTAGATGGTCGAGTCGGTCATTTTTGCGATGGTTGTGAGTACGTGAGCTCAAAAAAAATCTATAAAATTGACTAAGTGTTGTAAAGTTCTCAAGTCGCCAATTTAGTGTGTGCTGACGAAGGAAGATCTTAGGAAGTTGCCAATACAGTGTGTCAACGAAGAAAGATCTTTTGGAGTTACTGATAAATGAGTGTTTCGACGAAGAAAGTGAATCTTGCACTAAAATTTTGGTGAAGAAAGAAGATATTTTGTTGAGTTGGCAAAGGGAAGAGAAATGAGAGAAAAGAAGAGGAGAAAGAGGAGGAAAGGGAAGGAGAAAATATAAAAGTTTACAGGAAAAAAGGTTTGGAGCCAAATACTTATTTTGACCATAACATGAGAATTTCAACTATGATTCAGATGAAATTTAAGGAGTATGTCTGTAGTGACGAGAGATACAAGAATGTCAGTGAGGACCACTCGTTAATTTTACATCAATTTTCCAAAAAAAATGAAAATTAGTGGGTTTTTAAGATCAAAGTCATGCTCAGTGACCGAGACCCAAATTAAGGTATATTTTTTATAGATAGCACAAAAAACATGTATGAAGATACCCATTTTGGATTTTGGAAAAATTCAAAAGGGTTTGGAGTGGAGACATTGAAATAGGGGAAAATTCACTCTTCCCAGGCACTTTTGGGGGATTTTTGAAATCTTTAGAGGGGGAAAAGGGACCCCACATCACCAATCGAGAAAACATTATTTAATCTACATTTTACCTACTCATCAATCTAGACAACTTCCTCTTGAGAGGTTTTTTTCAGTTTTTGATCCATTAGGGAGATGGAAAATATAGATTGATGTGGAATTTGGATGGAGTATTAAATCCTAATTTGAGAGTTGTTATGTATTCAAAATCAAGAATACTATCAACGATCGATACAAATACTTTCCTGGTTCTCGCCATATTTTATTCTACAAGAGACAGAAGTTATCATTGAGATTTTTGGTACCGGTGAAACAAGTGCAAGAAGGGGTGAAGCTGTCGATTTTGAGAGCCATAAATTTCATCTCATAAATTAGATTGAGGTGTAAGTATATTCATTAGAAATATAATTCAGAAGGGAATCTATATTTGAAAGATCAAAATTCTAATTAGTTTATCAATGTTATTCAAAAAATTGAGGAAAGGGGGCTTTGTAGTTTAATTGATGACAATTTACAATATGCATAATTCTAACAATAATTGTTGCATGCACATTTCTTATAGAATTAGAGGTATACGAAAAACATATATGATTCCTATGTGAGGAGTAGAGATATGGATGATTCCCAGGGACCTTACAGCCATGAAGATGAGATCATAGGTTTACATGTTAGAATGGTAAATGCAAAGACCAATTCCAATGGACGTAGAAGAAAGGTGGAGCCAATGGAGTTGGTTGAGACTATGATAAGCTTGCAAAAATAACTGAAGAGCTATAGAGTAGACAATGAAAGAATGATAAGAGATTAGGAGGATATGTTATAGAGTCTGAATATGTTGTAGAGACAAGTCAATAAATATTCTAGCAAAAAACAAGTAGTCAGTGCAAGGCAAGTAGTAGCATCCAAATCTCATGATAGGAAGGATGATCATGGGGGATATTGGTAGTCAAGGATTGTTAGAAGACATCATCATCATCGTTCACTAGGAAACTTTATCAAAATAACACATGTGTGTTCAAGGTCAAAGAGCAGCCCAAGTGTGTCCCCTACCAGAAATTAGAGGAGGAGGCTTGAGTTGGATATTTTGCAAGGAGATCTCAGGAAGCTCAAGCCACAATCATTTGATGGAGACCATAGGAAGGGAGAATATGTTGAAGCCTAGTTGTTGGTCCTGAGAAAATATTTCCAATTGCATGATTACTCATCAAATGTAGAAGCCAGAATTACAATCTACCATCTTCAAGTAAAAACATCTATGTAGTGGGATCAACTAAAGCAAGTTAAGCACATTGATGAAAAGAGGATATCATGGAGGTATTTCAAGAGATATTTCCAGCAAAATTACTTGTCAGAGAAATATTATTACAAGAAGATGTAAAATTTATTTGAACTCAAGCTTGGAAGCATGACAATGGATGAGTATGAGAAGAAATTCTTAGAACTTCTAAGCTACATGGACTTTATCAGGGACACGAAGGTAAAAATTTAGAGGTTCTTGAGTGATTTTCCATCATTTAATAAATGTCAAATCCAATTTAAGGAGCCTAGAAATTTGAGAGAAGTCATTAGGAAGGATAAGTATTTGTATGCACAGAACAAAGGAAGGACAACTTTCCAAAAGGCTTGAGATGATAAGAAGAGAGACAATATGGATTGGAGGAAGAAGGGATTCAAGTTTCCTTTCATTAGAAACATTTCTCAAGCATATCAGTAAGGAATCCATCACAAGGTGAACATAAAATGACAAATTCCTTGGGGAAAAGGCCAAGACAACATCCCATAAAGTGTTGGGGACGTGAAGGATACCACTTGTATAAAGATTGTCCTCACAAGGGAGAGAGGATGAACAATATGCATAACATTGAGGAAGATAATACAGTGGATGATGTGGGAAGGATCATGCCAAGGATTTATGCAGCATTGCACAATCGACGGTTAGAGAGTTATGGCCATGTGAAGTTGGAGAACCTAGGTTTGGGTAATGGACCCAAGTTTTTTTTATGGATTACTGAGAGGGGGGTTGAATCAGTAATAGAGCAATTAAATCCTTTTTAACCATATAATCCAAGTGTCATATCAATGTAGCATTATCATCCAATAACTGCAAAGTAAATAAGCAATGAACAAATGAATAATCATACACATACACAGTACACCAGTGTTTTACGTGCAAACCCAAAGCGGGAAAAAACCACGAAATGGTTTTTCTTATATGTCTTGAAGAATTACATTCATTAGAAGCACCAACTTCCTTTGTTTTTCAGCTGCAACTAGAAGGAGTTTCCAACCCCCTTGTTTCTCAGGCTACAACCTAAAGGAAGCTCCAACTCCCCTATTCTCTGGCTACAACCAGAAGGAGACTACAACCCCCTATGTTCTTCGGCTACAACTGGAAGGTGGATACAACCACCTATCCTTTCCCCATCCAACCGTCCTGAAGTAGAAGTAGAATGATGGAACCACTGTCACACTATCACTGTGAGATGTACCGTTGTAAACCTGAACCATGCATCAACCTGTACCTCAATCTGTAATCAGCCTGTACTATAAACAAGTGCATCCAACCATGTACCAAGTATGTACCAATCATGTGTCAACTACTCATCAACTATGACTCATCAATATGTACCAATATCATCAACTATACACCTCATGTATGTGCCAACTCATCAACTACCTATCTCAATCATGTACCCAATATGTACCTAAGCCAAAATCCCTCATCAATATCATCATACAAATATGATTTGTAAATTTGTAATAGACCTGGTGTATATGATCACATACCTGCAAACCTTCCTTAACTTTAACAACAAGAGACTAGCATTTTCATCAAACTTTTCTTTAGTCTCACATGACTAGTTTTGGATTAGTCAACAACCCTAACTTGAAATAATCATAACTATGTACCTGTAATGAATAAAGATCTAAAACTAATACACAATGTTTCTCAGTGTGTTTTATGCAATTCCTCCAGATGTCACTACTTGGAACCTCTCAGAAAAGGCATTATAGCAAAAATGGCATACCTTGTTGAATTTTATCTTATTCTAGAAAGTGACCTTGTAGAGCGTGCCCCACACGGAATGTTTGTTGAATCAATCTGAAAATGTTACACAACATACTATAGATTGTACTCTAACCAACACATTTAGTATTACTAAATTTGGATCTGTTATGAAGAAGTTATGATGTTTTTACCCAAAACACCTGTTTTAGACTAGTTTCGGGACCAGCCACAAACCCTATTTTCCATGGAGTGTAACTCCAAAATTGCAACGACCCACAAGTTGAATTTTTTACCACATATACTTGGATATGTTCCTCAATGGCCTATAAATATCACGGTCTGAATCATTCTAGAAAACAATTTATTGCGAAAATGGTGAGATGACCTGTAAATAACATACCTTAGAAAGCATCATCAAAAGAATTTATCCTCCCTTGAATTCCGACTCTCTTTTATTCACCTTCCCTCTAAAATTCGGCTTAGATATCCTTTGGTTACCTCAGTCACCTATAGATATCCAATATGCTCAAGTGTAATGTAAAATGAGAGGGCCTTGCCTCTTATTTATACTCTCCATCTTCTAGGTCACTTAACCCATTTGTAGGTCACTTAACCTATTTCTAGGTGGCATAACCCATTTATAGGTCACTTAACCTATTTTCCTCATTTTTAGGGTTAACCACTTTCCATAATTAGAAAGTTCTCCATTACTTTCTCATTTAAATATTCCTCCTTGACTTTGTCACCTCACTTTATCATTTAAATAATCTTCTTTGATTTTTTCACTTCACTTTATTATTTAAATAATCCTTCTTGACTTTGTCACTTTACTTTATCATTTAAATAATAATTTCTTCTTTGCAAGCTCTTTGACTTCTTTGAGGGTCCTCCAACTTCGTAAGGCCATAACTCTCAAATCGTGAGGAGTTATGCGACGTTCCACATACCACTAGAAATGGCATGACATGTACTATCCATATAGAATAGTATTACCTTCAAATATATTAAAACTCATACCATTATGCATAAAACAACCTTGGGTCCATTACCCAAACCTTTGTGCTACCAGAATTCGCTATCGGACTTTCTTCAAGGGTTGATCAATGACAACCAAACTTAATCAACAATCTCCCCCTTTGGCATTGATGGCAACACTCTGATGCAATATTGAAATTATGTCATGCAATATTGAAGTCATATCACTCATTCTCCCCCTGGAAACATGTCTCCGTTCTCTGCATATTTGTGACCATTGCTCCCCCTGGAACCATGCCTATGTCCTCTGCATCTGATGAATCTCTCCCCCTTTTTCATCAATGGAAAAGGTATATTTCCATCTGGGGTTGCTCCCCCTGACTGAACTGTCCTCTTTATGGTTCTTCCTCGTGTACATCTAAGACATATAAGATAAGCATTCAAAAGAATTCATTAGAAATAACTCTGAGTTTCTAGTGAAGATACTCAAAGGCTTCCCGTGGAAGTGGTTTTGTAAAATGTCTGCCACTTGTTCTTTTGTGCCCACATACTCAACTCTGGTGTTCTTTTCTGCAACCTGTTCCCGTAGAAAGTGATACTTGATTGGAATGTGCTTCATCTTGGAGTGCATCACCGGGTTCTTTGAGATACTGATGGCGCTTGTATTATCACAATAGATTGGAATTGGCTTATCATACTCAACATGTATATTTTTCAAATTTTGTTTCATCCAAAGAACATGTGTACAAGATGTTGTTGCTGCAATATACTCTGCCTTGGTTGTAGAGAGAGATACTGATGATTTTTTCTTGCTTAGCCATGATACTAAACACTCACCCAAGTAGAACGTTGTTCAACTGGTGCTTTGTCGGTCATCAATACAACCTGCCCAATCTGCATCTGTGTAGGCAATAAGAGATAGATTCTTTCCTTTTGGATACCATAATCCAAACTCTTTTGTTCCTTTGAGATATATGAAAATTATCTTCACTGCTAATACATGTGATTCCTTTGGTGATGCTTGAAATCGTGCCACCTGTCCAACTGCCTGCGTTACATCTGGTCTGGATGTTGTCACATATAGT
>JASDQU010752363.1:12678-37574 GCA_032191745.1 Picea mariana | reverse complement strand
TTGCTCACAGAAAGTCTCCCACCAATCTTGGACATGGGGGGCGGCCTTGAGGAGTGCAAATGTAATATTTTCTCTATCGAAAAAGTTGTGGACAGAAAAATACCCTTCTAGAAGGTTTAACCATTTATCTATGACATCTGCATCTATTTGACCTTCAATTATAGGAATATCAAAATTGATTTATACCTTGAAGGGGGTGGTGCCTCCTCTTGAGGTAGATGCCTCGATTGTCAACAATTGTTGCAGGATTTGCACAAAGTTGTCCATCATCTCATTCCTCTCTCACTTGAGGGATTACTTGAGAAACATTTTGAAAGGATCTCTTGCATCGTCACCTTTCTTTTCTCCTACCATGGAAGATTTCTTAGGCGTGCGAGAGAAGTTGTCCTCAAGAGAAACAAGCTCGATACGCAACTCTCTATACCTTGACCTCATCAGGGACATGCACTAGAAAATGAAAAGGAGAAGACCGCTATGATATCACTGATTTGGATTTATGATCAGAATGAAATGAAAGCATAGATTTATAATATTAACACAAAGAAACAATGAGTAATAAGAAAGATACAGTAAAACTTGAGTTCTATTAATTAAGAAATATGTTGAAACTGTAAAATACAGAGTGAAACAAGATTTTTAGAATGGTGGAATATTATATCTAAGAAGAGATGTGACAAGTATGATCATTCTCTATAATATGAGTACAATGAATCTCTAAAGGCCTTTTTACAATAAACATCAATGCCAAAACCCTAGACATCCAAAAAACCTAACCCTAGGAGATGAAATGCCAAAAGTCATGTGGGCCCTGTTGGGGTAAGTTAGTACATTAACTTTTCAGGGTCATAATTTTTTCATATGATTTAGGGGCCTCAATCATGCCATTAAATATCATTTAGTTTCTTGATCACCAAAAAACAGTGTTTAGGGCCTAGGCCCTCAAAATAGCCCCGGAAGTTTAGGACCTGAAAAACTGCAAAAAATAATAAATTGTCGAAAAACAGTTTTGAGCCAGTTGGAATACGTGGGTGGCCACCGATATCCTCCTAGATCAATAATCCCCCATTAGGAATAAATGGTATCCATTGCATTGATTTTCCCCATCAGATGAGGAAATTTATGTTGAATTTGGGCCTGGGTGGGCCACTTGCCTTAGTGCAGGAGCTGACCTGCTTTGACAACCCAATAAAGTTGGTTCCTCTACTAGTGAGTGCCCTTGAATTAAATTTCCATGATTTGATTAGTGGATGCATTTTCCATGCAGTAAGGGTTGATATCTATTTGTGTCAACTATTTTTCGATCTCCTACGTGTCAAATAATGGTGGAAAATATGGTCGAAGTAGGTCCACATTGAACACTGGGTGCAAGCCAAGGAAGGAGGAATGTTGATCTCAAAATCATTGTCACCCACAACCTTGGTGATGGTGTAATCTCCATAACAGAGTGGATGAAGCTTCTGATGAGGCCGTGTAAGGTTTTATTTCGATAAAAACAACCAAACTTTGTCTCCCACCTGAAACTTGTGTGCCACCCAGTGTTGATCATGGCACTGCTTGTACTTGGCATTGGACCTATGTAAAATATCCTAAACCTATTGGTAGATGTAATGGATCTACTCAATGAATAGTGAGGATTTTTTAGCCTCAGTTGGAGCATGGGATGATTCAACCTGGGTGGACGCAAGGGGTAGTGCAACATCCATGGGACCCAATGGTTAGAATCCCAACCCCACCTGAAAGGGGATGTGGTCGATTGAGTTATTTATGGATATGTTGTAGCTATGTTGAACATAAGGAAGACTCGGGTCCCATGTGTGGGGGTGCCTTTAATTGTACATGCGCAGGATATGCACGATCATTCAGTTTACGACCTTGGTTTGGCCATCCGTCTGGGGGTGGAAGGTAGTGGATTTGGTGATCTTGGTGTCTAACAATGACCAGAGGCTCGACCAGAATGTCTTGAGGAACTGACCGTCCTGATCTAATATAATGGCTTGTGGGATACCAAAATGTACCCACAATTGTTCAATGAAGATCTTGGCAGTGGCCTTCTCTATGATGCTATTCTTCTAGGCATCCAGAATCACTATCTTGGAAAAGTGATCAACAACCACAAAAACATAGACATTTCTCCGCTTGGAGGATGGAAGGCCTGACATGTAGTCCATTGAGATTGATTTTGATGGCCTATCGGGAGTAGGCAAAGGGGTGTACAGGCCCTTTTTCTTATTGGTCAGTTTGACAATAGCATAGGTAGTGCAGGACCTTATATACTTGTTGACATCCTGTCGAAGCTTCGACCAGTAAAAATGTTGTTTCAACACTGCCACTGTCTTTTCAACACTGAAATGTCCTGCCACCTGACTGTAGTGGGCTTCCCAAATCAGATTCACCCACTCACTTGATGGAATGCAAAGGTGGCCTAGATGGCATAACAACTCATCTTGAATATGGAAATTAGTGACAACTATGTTGGCACCCAACATCTGGTAGGTGATGGTGAAGTCAATAACTTTCTCATAGAGGTGGGGCCATTCAAAGGTCTCATGGCTACAATATTCTAGCACCACGGTGAATGTCGCAACTGGAGGTCATATGAGGAAATCAGTGAATCGGTTGGTACTACATGTCTTATACTTTATTTTGAGGTGGAACTACTGCAATTATGTGGACCACTTCTAATGGTGGTCATTCTGCAATTTTCCTTGTGTCTACATAAATTGCAATGGGTTATGATCAATGTGGATGATTGTCTCCTTCCCCAGAATGTAATTCCTCCACTAGTGGCAATCTTGCATAATGGAGTACATTTATTTTTTGTAAGTAGGGTACTTACGGACAACATTTGAGTGTCTTACTATGATAGGCCATGGGGTGCTCGTGTTGAGTGAGAAATGCACCCACAACATAGTATGAGGCATATGTCTCAATCTCAAAGGGCTATTCCAGGTCAGGTAATGAAAGTACTGGGACTGAGCACAAGCGCTGCTTCAAATCATAGAACTCATATTGTTGGGAGAGGCCCCACACAAACTTGGCCTTACCACCACCCTTGGTTACTTGGCTGAGGGCCCATGGAATATACGAGAATCCCAACATGAACCTATGATAGAAATTGGCAAGGCCTAAGAAGCTTTGAAGCTCTTGAGGGTGGTTGGGGTTATCTAGTCATGGATGACTTGGATCTTGGTTGGATACACATGCACACCATGCTCATCAACAATGTAGCCTAGGTAATGGACCCTGTCCATGCCGAAGGAGAATTTTTCCAACTTGGTATATAGTTGGTGTTGTCGCAGAGTGTGCAGAACCTACTAGATATGTTGCAAGTGTTCTTCCCAAGTATGGTTGTAGGTGAGGATGTCATCCAAATACACCACTACAAAATAATTAATGAAAGGCCGCAATATATCATCCATCATCCTCATGAAATTTGTTGGGGCGTTTTTCAAACCAAAAGGCATGACCAACCATTCAAAAAGAACTTCTTTTTACTTGAAGGTAGTCTTCCATACATCTGTCTGCTCTATTGGGAACCTGATGGTAGCTAGACTTCAGATCAATCTTACTAAACTATTTGGCCCCCTTGATTTGATCAAGGATATTGTTGATTCGAGGAATCTGGTACCTGTTTCTAACTGTGATCTTATTTAGGGCATGGTAATCAATGCAAAGGCTCTAGGTCCCATCTTTCTTTTGCACTAGCACGATCAAACTTCCACAAGGTGATGACTTGGGTCGGATGTTCCCCTTTTGGAGCAGTTCTTGGATATGATGCTTGATCTTCTCATTTTATAAAAAAGAGCGATGATAGAATGGCCCATTAGGTAGTGGTGGGTTAGGGGTCATATCGATGGAATGCTTGACTTGACAGTGCAGAGGTACCCCAGTAGGTGAGGAGAATATGTCTTTGTATTATTCCATGAACTTATCCACTTTCTTCTGCTGCGTGGAGAGTTCAAATGCACATGCCTTGGTTGTGCCTGCAATCTTTCACTCATTCTGAGAGTGAATCACGAAGAAAAAAAACCTCCCAGTCTGAGAGATGACCTTCCTACATTTCTTGGCAGAGATCAAGGAAATAGCACTAGGTGGGACTGCCTCGGGTATCCCGTACAATTTTTTGTTCAAAGTAATAATAACACTTCAAGGCCTAGACTCATATACAACATGACATTTGCATAAATAAGGTTGTCCCAAAAGAAAATCACAAAATTCAAGGGGAGAAGCATCACACAATACCTCATCTTTGAAAGGATTTATGTCATATGACATGTGACACTGTTGGATGATGCGAAGATAACTTCCTTGGAAGAGACATTCAATTGTGTAGGGTTGTGGGTGCGGTGTTGTCGACAGGGCCAACTTCTTGATGACCTCTGCTAATATGAGGTTCTTCTGGCTACCGCTATCAACAATGAAGTGCAATAGATTTCATTTCACCCACATCTATGAATGAAAGAGGTGCTCACCTTCCTCTGGCTCATCAGGTTCACCGGGATGGATCTTGGTGGTAGCAGCAGTGGCACTGGGTTCTGCGTCAATGATCCATCTCCCCTTTTCTGGTTCTAACTTAGATTCAAAACCCACATATGATTCAAAGGATTTCATCTCAGCCACTAATGACTTCTTTGAGCGGAAATCCATAGTTTTATGTCAGGGGCTCTTATGGAAGTTGCACCACTTCCCAGTATCTTTCTTCGTCTTTCCATTGTCCTTCATTGCTTTCGGATTAGATTGTTTGTCCTAAGGCTTGCCATATTTTCTCTGTCCTTTTTTCTATGGGTTGGGGTTGACCTTGCCCTACTTCTGTTGTGAGGGTTTTCCAGGCCCAAACTATTGCGTCTTTTGTTTAAGCTTCTGCTCGATTTTGATGGGATATCGAGAGGTTGTTCCCAAGGAAGAGTTGTCTGAAAAATCCATTTGTATCTGGATGTATCTCTGCAACCTGCCACATTACTTGAGAACCAGATATCACTTAGAATATTTGATACCCAGTTTGGTGTGCAAGGTATGGAATACATTGGTGAGCTATGGCATGGCTTGGTCTCTTTCCTACCGCAATGTGGTCCATATTGTATACAATTCATCATAACTTCCAATAGGGTAGTATTGTTCCTTAATAGCATCCCTGAAGGAATACTAAGTGGATGCAACTACAAATAATGTGGATCCCTCTATTTCCTTTTTCTCACAGAAAGTATCCCACCAATCTTTGACATGGTTGGCAGCCTTGAGGAGCGTAAATGTAATCTTTTCTCTATCGGAAACGTTGTGGACAGAAAAATACCCTTCTAGAAGGTTTAACCATTTATCTATGACATCCGCATCTATCTGACTATCAAATATAGGAATATCAAAATTGATATGTACCTTGAAGGGGGTGACGTCTCCTCTTGAGATAGATGTGTTGTTTGTCAGCAGTCGTTGAAGGATTTGCGCAAAGTTGTACATCATCTGGTTCCTCTATTGCTTGAGGCTTACTCAAGCAACATTTTGAAAGCATCTCTTATCCTATAATATTTATTTTTTACCACCATGGAAGGCTTCTTGAGTGTGCAAGAGAAGTTGTCCTCAAGAGAAACAAGCTTGAGACCAAACTCTCTATACCTTGACCTCATCGAGGACATGCACTAAAAAACGACAAGGAATAGAACGCTCTGATTCCATTGATCTATATTTATGAGAAGAAGGAAATGAAATCATAGATTTATAGTATTAAAATAGAGACACGATGAATAATAATAGAGACACAATAAAACTTGACTTCTATTAAATAAGAAATATGTTGAAACTATAAAATGCAGACTTAAACAAGCTTGCTAGAATGGTGGCAGCTAATCTCTGAGAAGAGATGTGATGGCTACGCTCATTCTCAAGGAGATGAGTACAATGAGGCTCTAAAGGAATTTTTACAATAAACATCAATTCCAAAACCCTAGAAATCCAAAAAACCTAACACTAGGAGGTGAAACGCCAAAAGTCATGTGGGCCCCAATGGGGTAAGTTAGTACATTAACTTCCCAGGATCATAACTTTTTCATACGATCTTTGTTTTGGGCGCACGATAGCTCATTGGAAAGGTATTGATGAGGAGCTTTATTTAGAGGGATCAATCATTTCTTTGGCAATGATTGAGGTTCCTGATTGCCAAAAAACATCATTTAGGCCCTCAAAACGATCCCAGAAGTTTAGGACCCAAAAAACTGCAAAAAATAGCAAATTGTTGAAAACCTGTTTTGAGCCAGTTGGAATAGGTGGGTGGCCATCGATATCCTCCTCGATCAGGATCAATTATTTCATTTTCAAAAATATGGAAAACTGTGTTTTCATGCAATCAATGGTAGGAGTCAACTTTGTATGAATTCAATGAGGTGATCGCCATCGCCAATTTACTTGAATATGCACCTTGTTAGTGGTTAATGACTATTAACTTCATTATCTGAAAGTCTCAAACTATCCATTATCACATTTTTCATTTTCAAAATTCAAACACACCATTTCATACTTATGATGTTGGGAAGAGATATATCAATGCTAAAAAAACATAAATTCCAATTGCTCCTTTTCATACTATCAACATGGTGGAAGAGATATATCAAAGATGAAAAAAACATAAATTCCAATTCTTTTGTTTTTATTTTTTTATGGTATAAAGGTACGCTCTTAGATTTCCATGTGGTTAAATATATATTACTTGCAAGTTTGAACGGAAATGTTACAAAGAAATGTATTTCAAATAATTTACTTTATAGTTCAAGTTTATTTAATGAATATCTCTCTTTTTTAAAGCAACCAACTCCTACTCCCAATAATGATACATGTAAATAAAACTTGTCATATGTAAATGAGTGTATAGAAATAAAACTTGTCATATGTAAATTAGTGTATAGAACTAAGTATGCATAAGATGGAAGTGTTGAAAGACATAAGTCTCATTTAGTTGCCAAAGGATTTTCTCAAGTTGAAGGTATTGACTATAATGAAGTGTTTTCCCCCATAGCCAAAATGAATTCCATCCACCTTGTTCTAGCCCTTCCTGCTTTACATAAATGGGAGATCTATTAGATGGATGTTAAATGTGCCTTCTTGCATGGAGATTTGCAAGAATAAATTTACATGGAACAACCTCCTGGCTATGCTCAAAATGACTCCAACCTTGTTTTTCACAATAAGAAATCTTTCTATGGTCTTAAGGAAGCTCATTAGACTTGGTATGCTAAAATGGTTAGCTTTCTTCTTGACACTAGCTTTTCCAGATGTCATTTTAACCCCAATGTCTATACCAAGAAATTAGGTAACCATCTCATAATACTTGTTCTTTGTGTTAATGACCTACACACTAAGCTACACATGCACTTCATTAGAAATCTTATTCAGGATCTCGTTCTTGAAGTGTTTTTTTCCCTACAAATGATGAAATTGTAGACATTTTCACAAAGTCTCTTACACAAGAAAAGTTTTTCAAACTTCAATCTATGTTAAAATTTTAGGATGTTTTCATTAAAGGAGGATAGACTATGATGCCTTCTTCCTTCTCTTATTGTGTCACTTTTGTAAATCCTTCAATCCTATCCCATGTTGTTATTAAGGGGGGATGTTAAAATACTTAGACACTTAGAAGTTAGTTAAGGTCAACTTGGTCTAATTTGTCTTTAGGTAAAGTATGTTCCACTAGTGTGTTTCTTTATCTAGTATGCATTTGTAGTTATCAGGATATGTTCTAGACATAAAGTAATTTGATGGCTCATCTTCTCTTTGAAACTCATAGCTAATTGGTCATGATCTTATTTAACGAGCATATAGGGTCATTTGCATAGATTGTGAGAAACTCATATGTAAAATATTTTCCTTTTGGATTAATATATATTGCCTCAAGTAGGAGCATTTTGGTAGGGTTTTGGACCCTTTCCTCTTTGAAGGTTTTTACCAAGTAATATACTATGTGCTGATATTTGATTTGTTCTTATAAGCAATTTCTTAATATGTTCCACTTATGTGGAAATACACTATTATCAAACTAATAAAAAAAAGATTATGCTCCCTAAAATAAAAATGTAAACAAGTAACAATAAAAAAATAGCTATTATTAAGATCTACAAGTTAATAATTTCCAATCACTGTTGAGTTTTCAATATGGAATAATTCAGAAAGTTCCATTAATAGTTGATTCAATATGGAAAAATCGAGTATATGACAAACAATGGTGTCTGTAATGTCTATGTCCGTAGTAAGGAATGGCTCTAAAACTGAGAGACTGCATTTTAAGAATAATGATACAACTTAGTTCGGATTATTCAGGTGAACGCTTGGCTATGCACGGCATGAATGGTTGGTGACTATTGACTTGATCGTTTAAAAGTGACATACACGGCGTTTTCATAAGTCAATGTATTTTCAATTATCGTTTGATACAACTTAGTAGAGGGTGATTGAGGTGATCACTTGGATGGACACTACGTTTTCATACATTTTGATTAATCGTTCCAGACAACTTAGTGAGGTGGTTACTTGAACGTGCAACCCATTCTTTCATTTTCAAAATTCAAACACTTGTTTTCGTATTCAACGAATCTAATCCCCAATGGGAGATATTTCAACTTCATGTAAGATGACACTCTTTTTTTTTAATTATCATCACATAGATTGATATTAGCCTTCCATTGAATAGATTCAAATCATTTTATCAATTTTATGCTAAAAGTATGCTACATTGGAGAAAACAAGTGGCTCAATGGCATGCAATTAGATTGCAAGCACATGGAATAAACCTATGAAAAACAAATGCCAAAATAGTTCTTGGTAAGTAATGTCCACTCATCGTTATAAATGGTCCCAAAACGGAGGGAAATGGATATAAATAACAAATAGTCAATAGTGACTACAATAACAATAAGCCTCATCAAGAGAATGGCAGGATAGTACTATGCACCAAGACACAAGTGGTCAATAAAAACATGCAACCATAAAGAAACAAAAATAACCCAAACTCCTTCAGGACATGGTTAGAAAAAGATTAAGAGAGAAGCATAAGGTCTCAACTTTTAAGTCATAGAATTGCTAAATACAAGTTCATGGGCCTATGGATAAATCCAACATGGGCGCCAAATGGCAAAGGGAATGATAAATAGCATAGCCCATGTAAGGTAGGCACTACATTATGACATACAATAGAGAGAAAGGATAATGTCGTAACCTAGTGGGATAGAATCTAAGGAATAATGTTGACAAAGAGATGGTTAATAATGCAACATTGGAATGTAGGGAAAAACCTATCGCTATATGCTAGATCGAAACATATACCTCACTATTCAATAAAGATCGTCATAAAAATACTAAAGGAAATGTCTCCAAAGTTCTCTATACATGATCAACAACACTAGTTCAAAAGTTAATAAATCCAATATAAACCTCTGATAACAACTCGTGCTTTGTAATGCAAAACTTTAAAAACAAAAGCCTTAAAAATACAATATGGTACAAAGCACTACACAACATTGCTTCTTATGCATAGTACTTCTTCAAGTAGAGCCCATTACGATGCTCGGGTCAAGGATTATTTTTGTAATCCATGAACTCATGGGCCTTTGTCAGCAACATGTGGCACACCATGTCAAGGCCACGCCACACAGGTTCAAATTTCCATATTCCTAGCATATCATGATTCCAATCATAAACAAAAACCAAGTTGTGATTTCAATTAGAAACAACTCGAGGACTAACACACTTATAAATCTCATCAGTTATTGCAACCTGATGCTCATCAAGACATGGTAAATATATGAGACATTCATTTTTGGTATGGACTAGAATAGAAAATTTAGTGGTGAGTTCTAAAAAATAAATCCTAGACATGATCAAGTTAAAGCTTGGCATTTCACTAGATCACCCAGAAAATGCATCCCAAAAGTCTTTGAAAGGGCCAAGCTTCATGGAGATGTCAGGAGGTATATTATTCGAAATTTTCACCAAGTTTTCCACCATAGACACATCATGTGTTAGCATGGGGCATTGGTACCTCTCAATATCTCTACTTGAAACAAGGATTTTCCTGTCAACCACTAATTGTTCTAGCTTGAAAAGAAATGATAATTGATGATGCATATCTTCCAATGGTCTATCAACCATAGTCATGGCTTCAAGGATAGCCTCGTCCAAAGGAAACTCAATATCCAATAAATCACATGAACTAGAAGGGTAGACGACCCACATGGGTAAAGTGAACTGATCATATTCCATATCATGATGGAGATTCTGATTAGCATTGGTCCATGTTGATTGGATTACTTGAGATGAAATCTCTATTGTTCTCAGTCAGCATACCTTCTCCAAATGACTCTACCTTTGAAGGATGAGGCACCACCCAAGGATCCTTATTGACATCTAAGACATTAGACAAAACCAATCTAGAAGCTGAAGAACCACCTTGTGATTCAATAGTACCCAATGATATCATACATATAGGAGCTGAGTTTGAAGGATTGAATGGCAGACGCAGGGTGAAAGTACCCATCAAATACGAATCTTTATACATGCTAACACCAACACTATAGTAAGCACCCATGGAACCACTGACAAGTGGAATATGCGTATACACATGTTGCATAGTTGTTAGGGTGCGTATATGTGGAAAAATACAATTTTTAGCTCTGGGAATTGCAAAAAGGGATTTCAAGTTTGCATAGGGAAATGGAAAAGGCCTTCTAAGCAATTTGTATGGGGTGAGGTAAATATTTCTATAACACAAAGATACTTGTATCTAGAAAGCTATCTAGTGGGGCAGCTTAGGCCAACTCTGGTCAATGTCAAATGTAAATAGATGAGTGTTTAAGGGATCAACTTTTCCAATTGTTATCAACAATGATTTATGTTGTGTAAGGCAGACATAACACAAGGTGCTTTGACCAAATCCTCAACAATACTATAATTGTGAGTGGCTTGGGAATTAGGGTTGTGAGTAGACCTTTGTATAACAACCTTGAGCATTAGGGTTGTGAGTATACCTTTGTATAACAACCTTGGGAATTAGGGTTATGTGTAGACCTTTGTATAACAACCTTGGGTGGGAAAACCATTATATCAAAGGATGAATTCTCTATTTGCAAAGGGTCACCAAGCTAATATGAAGAGAGAATGACCACTCTCAAAACTCTCCTAATTATGAGATATGTTCTAAATATGGATGCCTTGATCACACATGTATACATTGGCATTCGTGGCATTGCTCCATTGTAGGGGATTACCCTATGTGCCCCCTTGTAGAGGTGGAGGGCTTGTTTCAACCATTTGTTGTTGTTGTAGTGTGAAAGTATTCATTAATATGATGGGTAGTTTTTGAACTCCCTGCTAAGCTAAGTATCAAATAATATCATCCATCTAAATATATTGGTGAGTAAGATGGTCTCCATTTCAAATATTGCATGGAAACTTTAACTTCTTCTCTTTAATACCTCCTGCATTATCATTTTGATAATATGTAGTCCCCTGCTCAACATTAGAATTTTTCTTTCTATTCTTTCATTTACCTCTAGGTTTCTAAGCATTATTTGGATTTGTGGATTGTATTGAATGAATGTCATAGGTTTGAGTAGAGAATGAGACATTTTGTGATGTTGGTGCCATCATAGATGGATTAGATGATATGGTCATTTGACCCATTTGTCTAGTCAATTGGCCAACAAAAGAATGGGAAACTAAACCAACCACACCATCGACATGTGGTCCTAGGATAGTTTTGGATGGATCCATTGATGGCCTAGGAGAATGTAAGGTTAAATCATATAACATGCTAGACTAAGAATTAATCAAAGCTAGATGTTGAGCACATAAAATCACTTCTTCTTCAGTTACAACTCCTAACATAGCCACTTCCTTGCCTATTTGAGGTAGCAATAACTTCACAAACCAATTTGCTAGACATTGATCCAAAATTTTATCTCTAATGATCATATTCCACCATCTCCATTCATGGATATTATTAGAGATAAGCGTGGTTTTATTCTAACATAAATACATCAAAATTTTGGTTCCAGACTCATATCATATGGGAAGTTGGAAATGTGTCAAAAATGGCATTGCCAAATATAAAAATTGCTAAATGAAGTGCCTAATAATTCAATATACCATTTTGTGATTCTCCATATCAAGGTTCTTTGGAAAATATGAAACCTTATGATATCTTCCACTAATGAGTTATATGAACACCACAAGTGGAAATTCATGACATGCATGGAAGGATCTTCTCCAAGCTTTCCGTCAAACTTGGGTATGTCTGATGGTAATTTCATGGGTATTACTGACTATGTGAGTTGATTCTTGATGGGTTCATTTTCAATCAAGATAGATCCAATAAATTCAAGGTCACTAAGAAAGACATTTTTTGATGGATTAATGACGGAAATTGCGGTCGTAATGGAATTATAGACCCCCCCATACTACTATCCTCGAGGACATTGATACCCCCAAAGATGATAGAAATGTTGTTCAGTAAGCCAAACCTAGGATTAAAGTTCCAACCAAAAGTAAAATAGTGTTAGGTATTGTTGGACTACCTAGGGGTATACTAGAAATAGGTGTGAACCCACTCCTATCAATAAAACCAAGGATTTTTCCTCTACCGAAAATGAATACAGACATAGGCATTGATGGATTGACAGTGGGCATACTAAATTGTGGTAAAATAGTGGAAGGAAGAGATGTGATGAGTGGCATTCCACAAAGGTAACACCTAATGTCTGAGGTATAGAAGTGGAAGTATCTATCCCACTAACTAGTGGAATGGAGATGGACATTATGACTCTTCTAGTCACATTAGGGGATGTGGGAATATGTCCTCCCATATTGGATGACCCACTAATTCTTGAAATCATGTGACGATTGCTAAAAAAATGAAAAAGGATCACTAAAATGATGTCCACCTAATTGAATAAGTAAAGGGTTTAAAGGCTCTATGATGTGGGATTTCCCAATGAAGTGGGAAATCCCACTCACAAGCCAAGTTCATACACAAAGTGCTAAATGCAAACTCAGAGTGAATTTTTATATTCTTTTCAAGTGAAAATTAAGTCAATTTTAGTGATGAAATTTATTTTGCATTATCAAATACTAAAGATTGGGGAATGACAAACTTGGTAATGATGTGGGATTTAAGGAAAGAAATCACATGGTTTTCATTTACTATTTTCAAAGGCACAACTTCAGTCCACCTTTTGAAGTAATCACTTTCTTTCAATAAATATTTATGGATTTGGGAGGAATTAGGATTGATTTCCCCAATGATGTCTAAACCCCACTATTGAAAGGGACTATCAACTGATATAGGTTGTAAAGGAAAAACATACATGTTTTCCCTCTCGGCTGACTTATGACAAATCTCGCATTTACTTACATATGAATGGGAATCTTTGAACATTGTAGGCTAGTAATATCCTTCCCTAAGAATTTTTTGTGTTGTGGTGTCCCCTCCAAAATTTCCTCGAGAAAGACCATCATGCAGCTCATAGTGGACCTTTTCTACATCTGATTTTTCAAGATATATCATAAGAACATGATCATAATTTCTTCTAACAAGAATTTCATTGATGAGCTGGTATTGTGTTGATTTCAGTCTAAGAGATATCCTTTTTCTAGGTTCCAAGTATATTTTGGAACTACCATGAGTTAGGAAATATTTCAACTCATAGTACCAATAGTCAATGGGAGCAGGGATGTAACAAATTGCATCCACAATTAGGGATGCTTGGTTATACATGTCTTCCTCATCGTTCAGTGTTTCTTTTAACTCTGTTGCAAGTTTGCAGAGTCCTTACACTTTCACTATTTTTGTAGGATTTATCTCCAGGTCATACTCTTGTAAGGTATTCATCCAGCAAGCTCGTTTCTCTCCCAAATATTTTTTTACCAACAGATTTCTAACTACAGAGTACAACACCATTACCTTGGTTCTATATTTAAGAAGATAAGGTCTAAAGGGTAAATAATTTATTTCTTTAAAGACATCATATGCATGTTTATCCACTTTAGTATAGTTCATCTCTACTCCTTGTAGCCCTAAACTAATGAATGCAATAGGGAATTCCTTTCCTTCATCATCTTTCTGAGTGAGAACTATTGTGAATGCAGTATCGGAAGAAAATGCATATAAGATGAAATCTTCTTTAAAATCATGGATCCTTAAAGATGGAACTTTTTCTATTTATTTCCTAATTTTAATGAAGGATTACTTTTCTGTAGGGCCCCATCTGGATTCATCATTCTTCTTGATCATGTGTTGCAAAGGCTTCACAATTTCTGAAAAATTTGGGACAAATTTGTGCACAAAATTGACTTTTCCTAGGAAAGATTGCATAGATTTCTTATTATATGGGAAGGAAATCTTTGATATGGCCTCACTGCTATCTGGATCAATCATAATTCCTAATTTGGATACCCAAAACCTAGAAGTTTTCCTTCATCTACTACAAAAATGGATTTCTCAAGGTTAATAGAAATACCATATCTTCTACATCTGTCAAATTTTTTCCTAATATGATGAACATAATATTTTCTATTCTTTGAGAATATAGTGACATCATCTAGTTATACTACAACAAATTTATCAATCAATCCCCTGAATTCTAAGTCCATAGCTCTCTAAAATGTAGCCTCAACATTTATGAGTCCAAATGACATTTTTCTATAGGAATATGTTCCCCATTTAGTTCTAAAGGTGGTTTTCAACTGATCATCATGGGAAACCAGGACTTGGTTATATCTTGAGAAAACATCTAGGGGAGATAGAAATTCAGATCAAGAGACACAATATAAAATCTACTCAATAGGAGGAACAAGATAATTATCTTTCTTAGAGGCTCTATTTAAATTCATGAAATCAACACATAGTCTAATATCTCCATTTTTATTCCTTATAGGGACTACGTTGGCTATCCATCATGTATGTCTTACAGGGAAAATAATTTTAGCATCTAATAGCATGTTTGATTCACCTTTGACCAGAGGTTCCATATTTGGATGCATTTTCCTTAATTTCTGTTGAAAGGATTTTGTATCAGGTTTCATTAGGATTACATGTTGGATGATGTTAGTGTCAAAAAATTTTAGATTATCATATTTCCATGCAAATATATCTTTATATTCTCTGAACAAACTAATAAAGACATGTTTTTTAGCATGAGAGCAGTTGGTTCCAAGATTGACCATTTGAGGGTTCTTATCTATTCCCAAGTTAATTACCTCATATTGCATGGATGAACTATTTGTCTTGCAGTTAGTTACCTTCTTGAACTTATACTGAATGTCATATATATTTTCTAACCTCACCAAATATTTTGGAATGGAGTTCTTTGAGGTTTTCTTATCTTTAACATCTTCATCTGAAGGGTGTGTTGTCTAATTGTTCAATGCTTGATCATGGTGCACCTCACCAATGGTCGAATATTTAAAGTTATTTTTCATTCTTATGAAGATGATGATATGTTGTTCATAACCAAACACCCTCCAATTGGTAATGTTGTCTAGTAATGAGGGAATGTATAACAATTCCACGGAAAAAGTGTCAAGCATTAATCCTTCTGATGGAATTAATTTGGAGGCTACATTAGCTAAAAAGTTTGCATCAAAATTCATTGTTCAAGGAATAGGACTAATGTTAAAATCCTCAAAAATTTTAATCAATTTCCATATCTCTTGCTCATAATTTTCTAGGTGTCTAGAAATGAAATGTACAATGTTGTGTACCTGTGTGATATTTATCTCAGAGTCACCAAAAACTTTCAAAATTTTCACCTACATGTCAGTTGTTTTTCTTAGCCCCTGAATCAGGGCATCATACATCGGGGTATTATTTGTGCATTCAAATTATAACCTACATGTTATTAATAATTTATTACCTTTAGGGACTTTAAGAATGCAACTAGCAGTTGCACCCTCATTAGACTTGGATCCATCAAAAAACAAAGTCCACATGTTAGGGTCTTAACCTAACATAGTGCTTTTAACTAGGTTAGCATCTTCATTCGAGTTAGTATTTACATATATAACTAAGTTAGTATCTTTACCATCTAGTATATTATAGTTAGTCTCAACAATCTGGGTACAATGGAGGATTTCAAATTGCTTGTCTATTTCCACGTGTGGAGAGGTATCAACAGTAAAATTTCCAAAGAAAGTATCTGAGTAGTAATTTCCCAAGATTGAATGATTGAACATTATGGTCTCATTGGGATCATTGAGATATGCTACAATGTGCTTCATATACCTCTCTTGATCCACTTTTATTTGGTCTTGTTTACCATTATAGGGAAGCCACAGATGAGACCAGTCAGTGGAAAAATATCCTTTTAAAAGTGCAGACCAGTCTCTACTCAATAGGAGACCATATGATTAAGGAATGTCTACCACAATGATATTGATTGTTTGATGGAATTTAGGATTGGAATCCATCCTTATCAAAACATTTTTCAATTCTCCAAAAACCTTCACATTTGACCTGTCCAATTGTACAATTTGAGTATCACATTTCCCTAGTTCATAATTCAACTTTTGGTGCACAACATAAGGCATTATATTTGATGAGGCACCAGAATCAACCATGCAATTGTGTACATTCCTATTAAATATTTCAAATGTTAGGTGAAAAGGAGGGGTAGTAGATCTTGACTTATTTCCAATCAAAGAATCATTGACATTCGATTACTTCTTAGTAGTTTTCTTTCCAGAATCTAAACTTTGTACAACTTTTATATTTACTATGTTTTCCACTACATTAGAATGTTTACCTTTTCCTGCAGATGCTTCCTGAAGAGCGTTGATAAAAATTTCTTGTATTTGAGGTGACTTCAATAATTCATACAGGGAAATATTAGTTCATGTCTTTTTCATGTCTTCTAGAAAATCATATTCAAAACTATTCAAAGCAAGGGAAGATGGAGTTATTGTGGTAAAAGGATATTTCTGGGTGGTTGATGATTTCTTTCCATTCTCAAAGGTTGAAGGAGAATCTACTGTAGCAGGAAAACATTTAGTCCTAGTGTTATATGCATTATGATATAAATTCATTTCTCCAACATAATCGTCATCTTCATCTCCTCTAAACAAATTGTCAGAGATATCCCATAATTAATAAGCTTCTAGTTTGGAGTCTTCTTTATAATTACCTGATTGGTCTTCTTCATTGGTCTTCTCCTCTCCTTCTTCTTCATCTTGTCCACCCAAGGAAGATTCCCCATAGGTAAGAGCTTTAATCACATTAACAATATCCTCCATGTTGATTCCCTTTATAGGAGAAGGGTTTTTGTTTGTTGGAGGTATAGTCTTTCTAAAAGGGGTTTTGAAAAAAAATCTTGTAGGAATGTTTTCCCTAGCGATTTTCTTCATATAAACAATCTCATTAGTGATTTTTTTAACTATTCTTTGCAGGCTTTCCATATCCATGGAGTCTTGGTCCTTTTTGTCAGTAAGAGCTTGTGTTGGGAGAATTTACTTCTTTGAATTAGATTATGTTCTTTGGTCACTGTTAAGCCCAGAGTTTCCTTTTAGGCTGAGCATGTATTTCTCTACCTTTATGGCTTCTTCAAATGTATCTTCAAGGATACCATTCTCAGCTCTATTTACAAAAATACCCATGGATACTGGAAGAGATAAAGTATACAATTCAATAGATACAACCTCAACATTTTTATAAGTATTATGAATCTTATTAATTAATGACAAAAATATTTGGTTGAAATATTTTACTTTTTCTTTCAAATCCATTTTTATTCTAGATAATTCTAAGACTAGTATTACTGGACTCTTATCATTTCCAAATTTCTCTATGAAAGCGGTTTCAAATGCCTTCCATCATACAATTGACCTTTATCATAGAGAAAAATACTAGGTAGATGCTTTACCTTCAAAAGTATGAGGAAAAAGTTTTCAAACCACATCTTTGTGTTCTACATTCATCAACCTGACCACAAGCATAAATATTTTTACATGATCTTTGGTAGAGTCTTTCTTGTTAGGATTAAACTTTGGTAGAAGCTTCTCAAGATGTTTGGGTAAAGGGTGAGTATCTCCCGGGACAACAATCACATCCTAAGCGAGCCAAGGTTGATTAGAATTTGTGTTTACATTAGCATTAGCCATATTTCCTCTGAGACTTCCTAAAGGTCCCTCTTCTAATGATTCTCCTTCAGAGGAATTTCTGGGGGTAATTGGAGGAGAATTAGGGGGATTGGGTGGCTGACCAGCACTAAGAGGTAAATTCTCTTCAAAGGTTAGCTCAGATGGGCTAGGTATTCCCCTAAAGACGTCAAAAAGTTGATAATTAGGGGTTTTGATGGTTGGGATACCAATAGGGGTTGGAGAGAAGACGTTGATTAGTCTTTCAATTAGAGATTGTCTTTGTCTATCGGGTAAGGGATATTCAATAGGTTTTTTCCCATTCTATCTTCTCAAACCTCGAGTCAAATCCCAAGAGCGTTTGACTATTTTAGTGATTTTAGCAACGTTTGACTTGAAGGAACTTAGTGCTTTAGGGATAGACTAGAAAAAACTCAGGGGATTTGTGAATTGGGTAGGTGTTTGAAGTAGAGTCGAATGTGGGTCAAATATCTACTCAGAGTGAGGAGTATGAGATCCAATGTGATGAGAGGGGTTTCTTTATGGATTAGAATGTGTCAGGTTAGGGTTATGTGAATCTTTACTAGCCATTCATTTGCAAGCCCTCCATCTAGTGTCAATTATGTTGATAGGTCAAAATGGCCCTTCAATCAGTAAGGGAAAATGCCCAATGGTGAGTCCCAATTAGACTCGCTATCATTTGGTATGGAAAGTTCTGACCAATATGTGGGCCTGGTAGCCACTAACAATTTGAAAGAAATGGAAGGAACAAATGAATTGTTCTCCCAAGAATTCTATGTAATGTTGGTACACCTAACTTGCTTCAGCATCGACTCGACTTGTATTTCTCAATTTAAGTTTGCTTCGACTTAGACCTTTAGGTTACTTCATTATTGGACTGACTTGACTAAGAATACAACCGAATTGAGAGATTCGACTTTGGTCATCCCAAATTTCTTTGGTCGACTTGAATTTCTTGACTCGTTTTTCTTTCAACTTTGACCATCGAGGTAATTTACTTCACTTCTACTCGAACATAATTGACTTAGAAGAAAAATGACCTGTGTAATTCAACTTTGGTCATCTCGACTTGCTTTTCTTTCGACTTCAACTTCAGCTTCGATATTTGACTTCTTCGATTTCGACTGCTTCTACTTATCCGACTTCGACCTTCAACTTCTTCGACCTCTTCGATTTTGACCCCCGATTTCCTTGACTTCAACCTTCGAATTTTTCAACTTCTTCAACTTCTTGCTGAGTTGTTTATACCAAAATTATTGACTTTGTGACTATATTGATGCCCATACTAATCTTATTTGACATCAATGCCAACACTATAACACCATGTCCAACATTCTTATTTTTTATTTGTATGCATCCATATTGGATTCTCCATTTACCCTTTTTATCTGGACAATTTCTTCAAAGTTTCTTTTTATGCATGGATGTTAATGACATAATCCACCATAAACCATATTTCCATTAGGGTGATTTCATCAACCTCATACAATATAGGATGAGTGCATCAAGCTCATACAATATATTAGTCAATATTATCTTTCTACTGATATTCAAGTCTACTTCATAACATTATGTCCAATATTGACAATGCTTGACATTCAAGTCATCTTCATAACATTATGTCCAATATTGAAAATGCTTCTCAAACCAATCAATCAATTATACTTCACCTATCTATCAAGATTAAAATCAATGACAACCAAATTGTCAACAATCTCCCCCTTTGTTATTGATGGCATCCTAGTAAAACAATCTTACTCCCCTTGTGAATGTATTTTGTATTTTGAGTTCTTTGAGTTGACTTTTTTTTACTCTTTATCTCTTCCCCTTTGACAACAATGAAAAAGGGAATATTTCTCTTCTCCCCTTGAGATGATGCTCCCCCTGAGGTGATGCTTCCTTTATTTTTGTGCCATTTTTTTGACTTTTTTTTACTATTTATCTCTACCCCTTTCTCAACATATGTCACATTAATGATTCTATCATAGTCATTTGATTTTGTAGTAACCAAATTCAACTTATTCCTTCTTAGAAACACAATTAAATTGGTCATAGTATCTTCTAATGTAGTTCTTCCTTAGATACTTGAGACATGTTTTAGTTTTTCTATGATACTTTAAACTATAGTCCTCTTCTAACCATGTTGCTTCAATGATGCACTGGATATGTTTTAGTTATGTTTCCCTTTAGCTTCCTTCAAGAGCATGCCAAGATTATACAAATGTTGATCAAGGAATATCATTATTTTCTTTCAAACTGCTCCCAATTTCTTCATGATGCTAGTCATCTATTCATCCATTTGTAACCCAAGGGCCTCTTTATTAGTTACTCATTCTTTTGAGAATACCTCATTGGGTATGGATCATATCATACTTTAGTAGCATTTGTAGCATTATTACTTACTCCAAATCATACTGCACATTCCTTTCTCTTTCCTTTTTCTTGTCAACTTCAAGTTTTAGATATACAAACAATGATGGAATTTTGATTTTTGTTTTTCCATATTTATGATTTCCCTCAGCCAAGAGTAACATTTTAATTCTTCAATACTCATAAGGTCATCACTAGGAACAACCTTAAGTCTTCCCCAAATCCACCTTCCTTTCCTTTGTTCACATTTTCTGTTGAGGAGGAGCTTCAATAGATCATCAAAATAGCATTGGAAAACTTCTGAGATCATCATCACTCAATTATTCTGGTTGGTATACTATTGAAGATTCACCATCATCATCATTATTTTGTGTAACAAAAACTTCTTCATCTTCTTCTTTATAATTTTCTTTTTTCCATTTTTCTTTCATTGGCTAGTGGACTATTGATTTGCAGGACATCATCAAGAACTACAATTGTTTCATATTATTCTTTAGGAATTCTCTTTTCTTGATCTTGATTCACTTTATATGAAAAAAATTGATTTTTATATTCCTTATTATAAGCTTTACCGACCATTCTCCTATTATTAACTACATCAATTTCATGTGCAATATATTCATCGTCTTTCTTTCTTTGTACTTCAGATTTTATTTTCCATATCTTCTTATTTTGTTTGTTAGGGTTTCCTATATTCAAGGATTGCATTGGTAATCTACATTCACTGGATTTATGGCCATAGTTGTTGCACCTTTGGCATTCAACATTGAGATTTTGTAAAGGAGAGAAAGAGTTGTAGTTCTGTTTCTCTGTATTAAAATTCTTGCTTCTTTGGACATTGTTTGGATTGTACTTTCAATAGGCTTTACAATGTATTGATTTGTGTCCAAAAGTATTGCAAGAATAGCAATGTCCAAGGAATATATGTTGATATCTGTTAGAGGGATTTCTTATGGTGATTGTATTCTTCTTGTCATCTCTTTCTTTAGTAAGGGGTGATGACTTTTGTTTATTTGGGGCAGTCTCCAATGGCATCATCCTTGCCTTATTATATTCTCTTCTTAAGGATCTTTTAAGAGAATCTACATAACTGATTGGTATTTTGACATATCCTTGTGATGTATAATTTGATTCTTGGGTGTATCCCAAACCAGTGTTGTTGTTTGGTGACCTCTGACTACTGAAAATTTCATCCAAGATTTTTGAACTATTTTCAAATTTTCATCCCTTCTTTTCTTTCTCAAGTTCACCTTTTAGAAACTCAATATCAACTTCTAGCTTCTCACATACTTTTTCTCTATCATTGATTTGATTTAAAATGACTTCTTCAATTCTTTTAGCTTCTAGGAGTTGAGACTTCAAATCATTGATTATCTTCTCTGATTATTTGATGGTTATTTATGCATCTACTTATGCTGATTGATGTGCTTATTCAAACTCTTGAAGTTGTGCCCTTGGTAGCTTGTTCTTCTTTTTATAATTTCTTAGTTCCTCCAGAGCACTTATCAACTATGCTTCTAGGTATACTTCTCCTTCAAATTAAGAGTTTTCTTCATCATCTACAACATTATATTGATTTTTTGTTCCCATAAATAGAAGCTCTAAATCTTCATCTTCAGTTTCTTCAGAAGAGTTGTTGTCCTCTTTGGTGTAGAGATTCTTCTTATGTTTGTAATATTTATTTTTGTTCTTTTTCTTACCCTTATTATGTTCTTTATGATTTTGAATTTCCTCATCATCACTATCCTCCTTCTTTGGATATGGACATTTGTTAGCAAAGCGTCCAATTTTTCCACAGGTGAAGCATATCAGAGGAAACTTTCCCTTATATTTACCCGTCCCTTTCTTGAGTTTCTTCATAAAGTTAGCTACTTCTTCATCAGATATCTCTGATAAATATTCATTAGGTACCTACTCATGTTTCTTCCTTGATTTTGATGTCTTGAAGTCAGTTTCTCCTTTTGTTGGTTTTTATTGTCCTGTTCTCATATCATATGCTATAAGGATCCCATGTAGTTCATCTACTGTGAGCTTATCAAGATCTGATCTGTTTTCAAGGGTAGAAATTTTGGCATCATACCTCATAGGTAATGATCTCAAGATATTTTGGACAATGGGTTTGTCTTTGAGTTCTTCCCCTAATGCTTTGATTGAATTGACAATTCCATCAACTCTTTGAAGATATTCATCTATGTCTTCTTCCTCCTTCATTTTCAAATTTTCAAACTGAGTTCTATAGGTTTGCATTTTAGCTTCCTTGACTTTGTTGTCTCCTTCATATATTACCTTCAGTTTGTCCCAGATCTCTTTTTGTTGAAAAAGAGTCCTCATACACGTAATTTTATTAATAAGGAAAAAGTAATTACAATAATAAGTGAGGACTCATAATCTCCTTGTTAACCTCACTTGAAGAAGGAACTTGTTTATATAGCTAAACTCTAAACTAAAATCTAGGAGAAAAACCAATCACATAATCACATGAGTATGATAGGTGTCCTTTACATAGAAGCTAGGTTCCCTTATCCTAACAAACTAGAATAAACTAATTTCTAAAATTATTTAAACTAGAAAATACTTAGACTATAGAACTTTAAGATTATGAAGCTAACATTCCCCCGTTTAATCGAAAAGTTCATATTTACAAATACCAAGTTCATTTATGAACTTAGTGAAATTTATTCTACCAAGAGGTTTTGTAAAAATATCTGAAGTTTGATCTTCAGATGGACAAAACTGAGGCTTGATGATGTCTTTGTTGATGAGCGATCTGATGAAGTGGTACTTGGTGTCGACATGTTTAGTCTTTGAATGAAATATTGGATTCTTGGCCATCTTTATTATTGACTGACTATCGATCAATAAAGTAGTTGGTGATTTCTGAGTTTCACCAAGATCCTATAGAATTTTGCGTACCCATACAATCTCACATGTTACTTCCCAAGATGATATGTACTCTGCCTCTGCTGAAGAATTGGCAATTGTTGTCTTCTTTTTGCAATTCCAAGATACTATTGTTGAACCCATATTCATTAAATAACCTGAAGTGGATGTTCTATCATCAATGTCACTAGAAAAATAAACATCTGAATATCCAACAAGTGTAAAAAAAAAAATTCTTTTGTAGAGAAGACCAAAATATTTTGTACCTTGAATGTATCTCAATACCCTTTTTGATGAATGTATCTCAATCCTTGTGGTTTATTCATGAAAACAAGCGGCTCAATGGCATGCAATTAGATTCCAAGCACATGGAATAGGCCTATGCAAAACAAATGCCAAAAATGTTCTTGGTAAATAATGTCCACTCATCGTTATAAATGGTCCCAAAACAAAGGCAAATGGATACAAATGAAAAATGATCAATAGTGACTACAATGGCAATAAGCATGATCAAGCAAATGGCAGCATAGTAGTATGGACCAAGACACAAGTGGTCAATAAGAACATGCAACCATAAAGAAACAAAAATAACCTAAACCCCTTCAATACATGGTCAAAAAAAGATTAAGAGAGAAGCATGATCTCTCAACTTTTAAGTCATGGCATTGCTAAATACAAGTTCATGGGCCTACGGATAAATCCAACGTGGGCGCCAAATGGCATAGGGAATGATAAATAGGGAAGCCCATGTAATGTAGGCACTACATTATGACGTGGAATAGAAAGAAAGGCTAATGTCGCAACCTGGTGGGATAGAACCTAAGGAATAATGTTGACAAAGAGATGGTTAATAATGCAAGATTTGAATGTAGGGAAAAACCTATTGCTATATGCTAGATCAAAACACATACCTCACTATTCAATAAGGATCATCATAAATATACCAAAGAAAATGTATCCAAATTTCTATATACATGATCAACAACACTAGTCCAAAAGTTAATAAATCCAATATAAACCTTCGATAACAACTCGTGCTTTGTAATGCAAAACTTTAAAAACAAAAGCCTTAAAAATACAATATGGTACAAAGCACTACAAAACATTGCTTCTTACACATAGTAATTCTTCAAGTAGATCCCATTACGAGGATCGGGTCAAGGATCATGTTTTTAATCCATGAACTCATGGGCTTTTGTCGGCAACATGTGGCACACCATGTCAAGGCCATGCCACACAGGTTCAAATTTCCATATTCCTAGCATATCATGATTCCAATCATAAACCAAAACCAAGTTTCGATTGCGATTAGAAACAACTTAAAGACTAGCGCACTTATAAATATCATGATCTATCACAGCCCCAATCCAAATAGAGTTAGAATCACTAGAAAAAAGGAATGAAGAAAGAGACGTAAAACTCCAAATAGAGCTAGAGGCAATGATTGATAAAAAAAAATTAAAGATACCATTCAAACTCAAATAGAGGATAGATTCTTAGGTTTCAAGAGTGAATTGCAGACA
>JASDQU010752363.1:0-12650 GCA_032191745.1 Picea mariana | reverse complement strand
AGCTAGAAGAAAAACTAACCAACAATTTGACCCTCAATAATATGGAAAACAAATTGGATATCAAACCCATCAAAGAGGAAATGAATAAGCTAATTGAACTAGACCATGAGCATAACAAAAGAGTCTTGAACCTCATAATTTTTGGTATAAAAGAACAACAAGAGGAGGATACGCTAGCAATAGTAAAAGAAGAATTAAATAATAAATCACGAATTGATACAATTTACCTCATAGAAGCAAAGAGGCTAGGAAAAATAATTGATCACAAAGATAGGTTGATCTGTGTCAAAGCAAGTTGTAATGGCCATAAATATAGCATACTTAGTAAATCTCCGGGCTTAAAAGGGTCAGGAATATTTATAAATGAAGACCTCATTTCCGAAGACCTAGTTGAATTAAGGAAGGAAGTTCAAAAGGTAAAAGAAGACAGGAAAGAAGGAAAATGAGCAATAATTAGAAATCAAAAAGCTATTGTTAGGGATAAAGACCAGAAGGATAATAATAAATAGAAATTTGGGACACTCGGGATCCTTTTTTGGAACTGTCATGGCTTTCCATGGCGCAAAGGTCCTATGATAAGTTGGATCCCGAGTGATATTGATATTATCTGTCTAGTTGAAACTTGGGAGCATGAGGAGTCTAAGGTCCCTAACATAGAAGGATTTGTCTTGTGGTCGGCATGGAACAAAAAATCCTACCATAGAGGGATAAGAGGCATAGCTTGTTATATTAGAAAGAGCATTTCTCCTCACATTCAACTTCATAAGATTGACCCTCTCAATCAGTACATTTGGATATAAATTCCAAACCCCAATGCTAAGAATATGTATATAGCAAATTGCTATTTTTCACCTATTAATTCTACTTTTTATAAGAAAAACAATCTAGATAACCATTCTCCCTATAATAATTTAGAACAAGATATTTATAGTTTGAAAAATGAAGGTAATATCCTCATGCTAGGAGACTTTAATGCTAGGACTACAACTAAACAAGCTACTCTTTTAAGTATTGATTCCAACCATAATCCTTTATGGCTAGATGAGGACCTTGTTTTATCTAATAGCTACAAAAGAAGGTCTGAAGACATAATTGAGAATTTGTTTGGTACTGAGTTGGTCAAGATCTGTAGCTCTCAAGACCTAATAATTTGCAACAGAGTAATGAAGTGGCCAAACTCCAACCAGATGACTTGTATTCATGGGCTAGGTAATAGTGTTGTAGATTATGTGATATATGATATCCCCGTTTCCAACCAAATAACAACTTTTGACCTTTTAAATGACCATGAGCCTCACTCTGACCATAAACCTTTAACCCTAACTCCAAAATTTTCCATGCATAGGAGCACCATTGAAGAGAATTCTGATAATCAAAGGAATTTGTGCTTTGACAAAAGCAAAGTTGAGATTTTATTAAAGGATTTAAATAGTAAATTAAATCTCCTAACTTATAAGGATAACATTGAAGAACTCTATCACAATTTTACAACTACCCTTTCCACTTCTATTAACAAGTTCTCTTTTGAGGTGTCCTCTAAAAAGAATAATAGAACAACCAACCCTTGGTATGATAAAGAATGTAAAATTGCTAGGAAATCCATTAGGGATGCTTCTAATGAGTCCTTAAAACTCGATAAGATCAAGACCTACAAAGCCCTAATTAAAAGGAAAAAAAGGTATTATATCAATAAAAGGCAAGAGCAACTTTCACAACTATATAAGCTTGATCCTAAGAAGTTTTGGAGCCAAATTCTAAACAAAAATACTAAAGAAAATAATAGGATTCCTTTCAGGCATTGGAATTCCTTCCTTAAAAGTCTTTACGAGTTCCCTAATGTCATGGACATCATTCCTATTGTCCCTACAAAGGAAGAAGTTTTTTCTTTAGATGACATAGAGTTCGGGGTTAAGAGACTTGCAAATGGGAAAGCTAAGGACATTGAAGGCTACCAAGCTGAAATTTTTAAAATCAAAGGGCCTATCATTATCCCTCACATACACAAGCTATACAATTTAGCAGTCAAGTAGGGCTTCCCTAAACCTTGGACGCAAAGCCTCATTGTTCCTATTTTTAAAAATGGGGATAGAAACATTCCCTCTAATTATAGGACCATTATGATTAGCCTGATTTTAGCCAAGCTTTATGAAATTATTTTGGAAAAGAAGATTAGCCTTTGGCTAGAATGTCACGGTAAAAGAGCTAAAGACCAGGCCAAGTTTAGAAGATATCATTCAACTGTGGACCATCTTGTTACCTTTAGGATCATTGCAGAGAAGTTTCGTAATACTAAAACCAACCTTTTTTGTTGTTTTGTTGACTTTAGAAAAGCTTTTGACATGGTTCCTAGGAAAAACCTTTGGAATAGGTTGGAAGAGATAAAAGTGTCTCTCGAGTTGAGGGATGTTGCAATAAGGATGTATGAGAATGTTATTTCTAAGTTTAAAAACACTGAGGGCTGGTCAAAAGAGATTAATTGCAATATCATAGTCAAACAAGGTTGTCCCTTGTCCCCTACCGTTTTTGGCATACACATTGACAAGTTAGAAGAATGCTTGGAAAAAGCAGGTTGTGTCGACCCTACTCTCACTGGTATAGTCATCAATATTCTTATTTATGCCGATGATATCATTCTTTTGGAAAAAAGTCACCACGATCTTGAAAACCAACTAAGAATCCTCAAGGATTTTTGCTCCAATATGAGACTGTTAATACTGATTAGACTAAGGTCATGATTATCAAATCCAATAAGATCTCTTATGATACCTTCGTATATGAAAAAAACAACTTGGAGGAAGTGACTTCATACAAATATCTTAGAATTGATACTCACCACAAACTCAATTGGAATTATAGCATCGAGAAAATGACTATTGGGGGATGAAAAACTTATTATGGGCTTGAAAACAATTGTAAATCAGTTGATGTTTGCAGTTGGGATAAGAAGAAACTCCTCTTCGAGACTCTTGTTACATATGTTATTCTTTATGGATGTGAAGTCTAGGGTTGTAGTATCTCTCATGAATCCTGGAGAAAGATAGAGAAAATACAAAAGAATTGTATAACCTATAATCTCAAAATTAAAGGAAATATGCCCTATCCCATCCTCCTCTTAGAAAAAAGCCTCTCCCCCATTGAGAGCATGGCTATGACTAGATACCTAATGTATAAGAACAAGTTAAACAACATGGAAGACAACTTCCTAAAATTTCTTCAAAATCAAGTCATAACCACCATTGACTCAAGCGAGGATGACATAAAGATGTTCAGTCTTGGCTAAACTATTGGGGAATCATCGATGACACCATTTTGAAGAATAAAGATACTATTAAAAAAAACGTCAAATCAAAATTTAAGGAGAAAATGTGGTGTGATAAAGAGTTAGATGAAAAAAGAAAATTAAGGTATTATAAGGATATAATCAACCCTAATCTAGAAGATCAAAATTATCTATTTGTTTTGCCAAGTGTAAAGAAAAAAATAAGCATTGCTAAGATGAGAACAAATTCTCACGAGCTCCATAGTGAAACTGGGCGTTGGTCAATTCCTAAAACATCATGGGATGAAAGAGTGTGTCACCTTTGTGACTCTAAGAAGGTTGAAGATGAAAAACACTTTCTCTTAGATTGTCCAACCTATACGCATATTATATCTCATTTTCAAAATATTTGTCACACTACCAACCTTCCTAAGCTCTTAACTCAACAAAAGTATGGTGATATTGGAAAGCTTCTCTTAATGTTTTTCGAGAATAGAAACAAAATTCTAAAGAATCGCAAGTAATCACTTACCCTCTTAAGGTCTAATAAACCAATTTGGTCTTAGTGAACATTAATCATCATCATCATCATCATCATTATATATATATATATATATATATATATATATATATATATACATCCTGAGTGGGCCTAATGGTTAAGAACATGTGTTTCCTCTTAAGAGGTCACAAGTTCAAATCTAGAGGGGGGTAGGGTATGTATAGTTCCGTAACTAGTCAAATCACTTATGTTATGTTTCTTACAATCCCATCATACCCAGACCTTCTTCAATGAAATGGTGGTCCACAAGAATTACAA
Organism: Picea mariana; assembly: GCA_032191745.1. Lineage (NCBI taxonomy): Eukaryota > Viridiplantae > Streptophyta > Pinopsida > Pinales > Pinaceae > Picea > Picea mariana. Next base: position 8,571 of record JASDQU010752363.1, on the reverse strand, counting down.
GAAATCGTGTAGATGAGCAGGTTCACTCTCACATGTTTCTCACAATGGTTGGGAAATACTAATTTGGGGCTTTTTGTCGTGTGGATAGGGCAATGACAATTGGAAAATAAAATATAATTCACGCGGCTCACTAATTAATCACGTGTATTTATGTACAAATATGTATTGGTTCTCACTAATTAATCACTTGTATTTATGTTGTATTGGTTCATTAGTTGATCGATTGCTTAATTTTCTTAAATTTATTTTTATTAAAATATTTTATAATAAAATAATAATAAATAAATAAGGTTAAGTAAAATTGTTTAGTCAAAAACACAAAGTGAGTTTATTAAGGTTGAAGAAAAATGTTATTTAATCTATTTGGGCACCTTCGTAAAAGCATATGAACTTTAATAATAAAAAATCGTGTTGATATAAGAGTGGTTTAATTTCTCAATAGCACACATAGGAGAGTGAAAGAAATACGAATTTTGTATCATTAACTTTAATATATTTTTAATGAGTTTGAGTTTGGGAATTCAAAAGATTAATATTTTTAATGAGATTGAGTTTGGGAATTCAAAAGAAAAAGATAATTTTTTAAAATTAATTATTTTTAAAATAATAATAATATTTTTAAAAATTAAATTAATTAATGTTAAAGAGATAATAATATTTGTTAAATTAATTAATCAAAATAAATGATAAAAATGTTTTATATTTGTAAATGAAAAAAATAAAAAATAAGAATTATATGAAATTAAATATTGTAAGGTTATAAAAAATTGTATTTTAGTTTTGGATTTATATTGTCATGAGAGAGATCAAATCTTCTAAGGTTGCAAATTAGGTGGATGATAGATGCGGAGCTAAGATGGATCTACATGGTTCGTGCCAACTCCATGTTGAGTATGGAAGGAACTACACATCTTTCTCACACTCAGGAATACATTATTAAAATGTTTTAACCATAATATTTTATTTACTTTTAATTGTTATGGTTGACATTGAAATATTTTGTGTTATTAATATTATTTTAAATGTCAATTGTAAACTCCATGTTGACAACAAAACGAATTACACATCTCCCTTTTTCTTTTCCAGATAAAAAATAGCTCAATTATATTAGGAATATAATTTTTTTACATCGCAGTACACTGCAAAAAAGTCATTACAAAAGCACATAATAGATCTATCCCCAAGCTAGAGGCAAAAACCACAAATACTTTCTAGCACTAATGGAGGCAGTCATAATTAGTCAGTTAAAAGTCTCTGAAAAACAAGAAATCAAAATGCAAAAAAGACACTATAAAAACATTCAAGTGTCAGGAGCCTTCAAAGGCTAATATACTAATGGATTTTATAAATCTCCCTGGGGCCTTCAATCCCCTTATACCATCGGACAAAGGAAATCTGCCCTTCTGGCTCCCCAAGAGCCTGATTGGAGAGTACATCAGCTTCTGAATTGAAATTCCTGTAGACATGATGAAAACTGATACTCTGGAAGTGATTAATAAGGACTTTGATTCTATTTTTCCAGCCTTCAAGCGCACTTACCTAGAGTCTACCCTTATTTGATAGCTAGTCGATAATCACTCTGGAGTCTCCCATAACCCAAAGACTGTGGATAGACACAAAATCAACAATCACAAGGGAAGCCCAGGTAGCTATGATTTATGCTCTTGTGTTTGATCTGCTACCACAATTGATAACCACCTGATGACTGTGGTGTCTTGTGATTTTATAATACCACCCACCCAGCACGCAAATCCCTTGAGTTGAGATGCCCTGTCGAACCACGCAAACGTATCACCAATCTGATGTGGAAAGAAAATAGATTTTGGGGGTCTATCCTTCATAGGACCAAGATGCTTGTTTTGGAGAGCATAAGATTTAATAAAAACCGCTTGGATCGATGGAATGTGGTCTTCAAACAAAGATTTGTTCCACTCAATCCATATAAACCAACACAGGTGAGCAACCAATTGGATAGAAGTCGATTTGTCCTCATAACAATTCTTGAAACACTCAGACATAGTGTTTCCCTTCCAGGAGTTCTTATGGTTCAGATTTTTCATCACAAGATCCCACACTAAAACTGAAAATGGACAGAAAATGAATAAGTGTGATATAGTTTCAATACTATTCTTACAAAAGGAGCATCGACTGGGGCCTTTCCAACCTCTTGACTGTAGTGAATCCCAAGTCAGGATCTTGCCTTCCACAACAAGCCAAATAAATAACTTGACCTTTAGTTGGATTTTCTAGTGCCATATGGATAGCTGCCACTTGTCAATCTTTTTCAAATTTTTTGTAGTACACATCTCCCTTATATATATATATATAAAGTTGATATTGAAATATTTTACTTAACTTGGACATTGAAATATTTTATTTATGGCTCAAATTGAAATAATTTTTTTGTTATTAGTATTTTTTAAATTCAACATTGAAGGAATTACACACCTCCTTCATATTGGAAAGTAAAAAGCACCTATTGGTGTAATAAGAAATTGTTTACTTTCAATTACTTTATCTCTCTATTTATAAAGTTGATATAAAATTATTTTACTTAAGGTGGATATTTAAATATTTTATCTATGGTGGACATTGAAATATTTTTTTGTGATTAATATTTTTTTAAATGTCACATGTCAACTCCATGTTGATTATGGAAGGAATTACTAGGCTCAATTATGTGTATTGAGTAGAAATGCGAGGGGTCATAAATTTTTATTTTAAATTCAAAATTGAGTATACAATAACTTGCTAAAAAGTTTAAAGTAAAAAGTTATATAGAAAATAAGTGGACAAAAATGTCTTAAAAAATCATTTTTTTTGTTTTTGTTCATTAGATACACATCATCAATGTTTTCTTATTAATTATATGGAGGTGCAATATAAAATGTTTAAAGTCAAAAGTTCTCTATAAAATTAACTGACCAAAATATCTCTAAATATTTTTTTTCTTCATATGTTTTCCTTTTTCTTCATATGTTTTTCTATTAAATTTATGGAAATGCAATATAAAATGTTTAAAATCAAAAAATTTCTAAAAAATTAACTAACCAAAAGTTCTTTAAATTTTTTTTTTATTAGATACACATCATTATTATCTTCTTCTTAATTGTATGGAAGTCTTATATAAAAAAATTTAAAATAGTTTTATGAAAGTACTATATAAAACATTTAGAATCAAAAGTTCTCTAAAAAAAAATTAACCAACCAACATATCTTTAAAAAAATTCTACTTTTAAAATTTAAAAATAATTTAAAAAAATTTACTTACATATTTCATTGTTTAAAAATAGCATGTTAATCTCTTTAATTTTTATTAAATTCAGAAGTTGTGTTTAAAAGTTAACCAACCCGGCCCCCGGGGGGTAGCTCAATTGGCAAGTGCCGTGAAAATGAAGTTCCATGCGGTTTCGAGTTCAATTCCCCCCGACTTACCTTGTGTGCCGCGTCAGGGGCATCGTGGGCACACCTGGAGGTTATAGTGGTAGCGGTTGGATAACACGGCCACGTGTAACGCGAGCACGTGCCCAACTAGTTGCTGATTCCTCCAGACACAAAAAAAAAAAAAAGAAGAAGAAGTTAGCCAACCCAAATTCCTCTACAAAACTTCTAAGTCAAAAGTTCTTTACAAAATTTACTGACCAAAATATCTCTAAAAAATCTTTTTCTTCATATCTTTTACTATTAAATTATTAAATTTATAAAAGTGCAATATAAAATGTTTAAAGTCAAAAGTTTTCAAAAAATTTAGTTAACCAATTTTTTTTTCTTCATTAGATATACATCATTACTATGTTCTTCTAATTTTATGAAATTTTTATATAAAACATTTAAAATCTAAAATTAGGTATAACATTAAACAATCAAAATATTTTTAAAACATTTATATTTTTAAAATTTAAAAATAATTTAAAAAAAATTTACTTACATTTTACAATGTTTAAAAATAAAATAACATGTTATTTTTTTTTTTTTTTAATTTAGAAGTTGTGTTTAAAAGTTGGCCAACCCAAATTCCTCTACAAAACTTCAAAGTCAAAAGGAATATTTGAAGGTACGTATAAAAAGCTAATGACCATTGCCTCCATTATTATTTTAAAATAACACGCTTTATGAAGTTAAAATAACATGCTTTATGAAGGATGGGTCGGTGGGACTTAACTACATATATGAAAAAGTGGTGGGACGCATGTTTTATAATCCCATTGTGCCCACACCACCTTCAATCAAATTAAGAAGAAATTATGGCGACGGGTAGGCTCACCAACCACTCTCACATGTTCCGCACAATGGTCGGGAGATACTAATTTGCTGTAAAACAAAATGTAATTTCGATTACTTATTAATTATTTTTATTAAAATATTTTATAATAAAATAACTAGCATACCCTAAAGCAGGGGAAGGAAACATCGAAGACAATACAAAGTGGATATATTGTAAGAGGAAAGTAGAGTGTGTTTTTTGGATAGTGTGACAATACAAAGTGGATATGTTGTAAGAGGAAAGTAGAGTGTTTTTTTTGGATAGTGTGTTGCGGCTTATTATGTTCCACTAACCTTTCAAGGTCCAACTATGTTCCACAATGTTTTGAAGTTCAAATGTTTCATGGATATACCTTCTATTTATAGTGTCCATGTATACCATCTAGTAATATATATGAGGGGTTCCAAAACTTACGAGAAAAATATGTTCATGTATACCATATAGTGATATATATGTTCACATGGTTAAAAGAAAGAACCATATAAGGTTTATGCAGTGTGTAAATGTAAAGTCCAAAAGTTAAATAAACTTCTTTGGCAATGAGATCAGATTCCAACAATGGCCAAGCCTCATTAAAAAACTCATAGTTTTTTTCATACCATTAGTTTACTTTACTTCACCTCAGTTCCCATGTATTATCAAGTTTGCAGCCACAACTTTCATTATGCAATATCCTTTTAAAGAATCCTGAACAAATCCTCTTCCATGAAAAGCTAGATGTATTGCCATTGATGAATGTTATCTATCACCATGTCTAATCGGGTTATTGAGACCTCGAAAAGTCGTGAATAGATCTTCTTCCATGAAAATCCATGGTCTACGAAAATGTCTCACTTATATGTGCTTATTTTTGCCTCTAGTTATTTGTGAATTAGAGGAAGATGGCAAAAAATTGGGAGAAGTTTTACTTATAAAAATAAAAAATTGGGAGAAGTTTTAAAAACTATTCTTATAAGAATTTTTTTTTTGCCTCTAGTTATTTGTGAATTAGAGGAAGATGCATTATCAACATCACATACCCAACGCATGAAAATTTATGAAGGTGGTATCGTGATGGCTGCAAGGGCCGACTGTGATCATAAAGTTGTTGATGGCGGGCTTGCCTACTCCTAAATTCCCTATACACGCATTAAATTAAAATAAAGGCGGCTAATCGTTGGAGTTGGACAGGTTTCAGTTTTTAATTATTTAAGGACAAACAACAAAAGTTAAAAAAAACCTCGCCTTAAAATACACCTTCGGTGTAATAATAAATAAAATAATATTAATTAAAATTATTTAGTCAAAACCAAAAAGATCATAAATCACAAGTTAATTTTATTAACTTTGAAGAAAATTGTTATTTAAGTTATTTAAATTAAACTTTGAAATAAGCACCTTTGTAAATGCATATAAACTTTTAACCGAAGAAACTGTGTGGATACAATGTAAATGCATATAAACTTTTAACCGAAGAAACTGTGTGGATACAAGAGTGACTTAACTTCTCAATAACACATATGATATGAGAGTGAAAGATATGAATTTATTTTTAATGAGTTTGATTTTGAAAATTTAAAAGAGAAAGATAATGTTTATTTTAATTAATTAATTAAAAAAAAATTAATTAATTTTAAAAGATAATAATATTTTTTAAATTAATTAATCAAAAGAAACGATGAATTTTTTCTATACAAAAAGATAAGAATTATACGAAATTAAGTATTGCAAAGTTATGAAAGATCCATCTTAATTCTTGATTTATCATAAGTTGAGAGGGAGCAAATCCCTTAAGTTGCAAACTAGGTGGATGATAGAACCAGATGCTAACTTCATGTTGAATATGAAAGGACACCATTGAAATGTTTTAACCATAAGTAATTTTTTACTTTTAATTGTTATGATCCATATTGAAATATTTTTTTTATTAATATTTTGTTTAAATGTCACTTGTCAACTCCATGTTGAGCACATAAGGAATTACACATCTCCCTCATATGTGTGTGTGTATAGTTGATATTGAATTATTTTATTTATGAGACACTCAAATATATTTTTGTTATTAATATTCTTTTAAATGTCTTTTGTCAACTCCATGTTGATCATAGAAGGAATTACACATCTCCCTCATACTAGATTGTATATAGATGCAATTATGTGCATTGAGTGGAAATGTTACTGAGTTCATAGTTTTTCATTTTAAATTAAAAATTGAGTATACAATAACTTGTTAAAATGTTTACAGTAAGGAGAACAACATGACACGGGTTAGAACTTTATTTAGAAAAAAATGGGAGGAAAATAGCTGGAAAATATCTAAAATCACTCTAAAAGTGTTTAATCTAAAAACACCTAACAATCACCCTAACATACCAAATAGCATGAATGGTAGCCCTACATCAATTATCTATGTGGCCAACTTAAATTGAGTATCCTATAACAAAGTGTGTAGGTATAATCTATACATGGAGATTATGTCTAATTTTGGGAAAATAATGATGGAACGTATAACATGTAGTGTATCTCATGGGGCTCCCCAATGAACCCTTAAAACTATAACACATCAAAATATTTCACATGATGACATCTCATTATGGAATCTACATATAATTTTCTTAAAAAGTATAATCACAACTCCATATTACCATGTGGAGGATTATAAAAAACTATACCAACGATCCATCCTCTTATCAATGATGACATGGTATGCACACCAATCAATACAAAAATGTGCTTGATTAATAGAAGGAGATGATCAATAAACAACTCAGTGATATGTGTTTTTATTATTTCTAAATCCTTCACCTCTTGATAACTCAACCCAATGGAATACCTCTTCAATCTCTATATGTAGTTAATATTGTATAATAAAATGTGTTATGTAGAAATCGTGTGAATAATGGAATCAAATGCTTCATCAAGTGATCAATGAAGAGGTTCTTTAACACTAAAAACTACACAAAGTCATCTCAAATTCCAATGTTAGCAAGGACATCAATGTTTCAATCTTGAGGTGGTTAGAGGTTTCCTAGTTTGCTTGAGTTTTCAATTTTAGCTTCCATGTTGTCAATGTTTGGAGTATTTGATTTTTGGATTTCAAGCTCAACATTCCTAAGGTTGATAATCGACATTTTTCTATTCTTATTACAAATTGAATAGAATCAATTAATAAACAAAAATGATTAATAAATAAAGTAAGAACAACACAAAACCCAACATTGCACACATTGAAAGAGTTGAATGTGGAAAAACTATTGCAATGTTGCACATTGATTGCCAAATATTGAAACACAGAAATTGAAATGGTAACTCAAATTGTTCATGTTTGTCTAAATTATGTTTGTTCTCCCCCCAGCATCCCCCTACATTCTTAGCAAAATAAAAAATAAATGAAAGCAAAAGCATGCTCATGTTTTTTTTTCCTAGCAGAGATAATGCATACACATAGTGTATACACATACACATATTATGTTTCCCTCTTCAATTGTACAGTTTGGTTGTGGTCTAATGGTGGGAACAAAGTGTTTATATGAGAGGAATCATGATTAAATCTTAACAAACTTAAATTGAGGATTATACTTCAATTTCATATGCTTCACAAAGGTGATTATCAAAGTATAGCAACTACATTTATATTCTTAAGTTCAATCTCAATGAAATTATGATGAACTCAAATGGGAGAGAAGTTAGTAATTACTAGCACGAGAAGTCACTAAGACAACATCGACTCATAAGAAGTTAATAATAACTAGACTAAGAAGGAACTAAGGAAACTGTAGTGTACCCTTCACTACCCAGGTTCACCCAACCTCTCGATTACCATTCATTACATGGATTTAAAAACAAATGCATTTAACAGAATTAAACACACTTAACAACTCAGAGTAAAATATATGGGTACTTCTATAATTAAATGTTCCATAACATTCATCATTAATTCATTTACACAGCGGAAAACATGATACAGAACAACACAGTCATGCCAAACGTGTGAAATCATAATTCAGAATACTTATCTTGTATCAGCTGGAGAAATCACCAACCAAGTGCAGGCCTTCCATGAACCTCCCAGCCTTAGACCACACTGTTCATCAGCTCAACAGTAGGTCACCCCCGAGCTGGGACCGAGCTCCACCCCTGGGCAAGGAATCTAGACTCAGGCTGAGGTTACAAGGAAGACAATCACATACACATTCAACAGGAAGAAGCTCTCCCAGGAATCTCCCATGCTCACTGCACACAGACCCTCATTCCCCACATGCCTGTTCCACCCCAGGAGAGTGCACCTTCTCTGTCACCTAGACAGTCCTTCGGCTGCCAGTCTCCCT
>JASDQU010752362.1:42994-54056 GCA_032191745.1 Picea mariana | reverse complement strand
ACGAAAATAAAACTGATATATAAGATGTGTAAGATGTCAAGTGGTACATCAATCATCGATACTGAAATATGATATCTATCCTAGGTCATAAGTCCCGACAGGATAATACAAAATCACAACGAAACAAAAATAAATGTATCTCATGGTGAGGCTAAGATTCTAAGAAGGTGTGGTTATGGATTAGGTTTCCCCCGCCCATGAGTAGCTTACGGTTCCCTTGTGGTTCCTCAATTCTTCCCTTTGATTTTTCTTCCCAATAATATCAAGAATTGAGTTATTTGCAATAAGGATAACATTTGGGGTAACTACAGGGCAAATTTCCACTTCATGTCTTGGGATTTTGGCAAGGTGGTATTTCAAGCAGTTGATTCTGCYAGACATTTTCTTTCCACATAGCTTGCAACTCAACTTTGTTCTATTATGACCCTCATATGGTTCACCATACTCYCACATTGGATCCATTGGCTTTGCCATTTTGTTGAGCACCGATTAAATCTTTAAAATTTAAACCTACGACACAAAACAAATGGGGAAATTCAAAATCCAGATCCACAAAACACTTTAAGAATGTTGCAATTAAAATATCATAGCTACATAAGTGTTAACTCTCCCATAAAAAAATAGCAAGAAGAGGCATATCTAATGGTCATTGCAAACCCTATACTAAATCTTAAAAAACAAAGAAAATGAAGGCATAATTTTGTTTACATACCTGGTTCAATGGATATGGTAGATTGGAGTAGATCCCCACTCCAAAAATGTTTACTTGATGGAACTGAAAACTATGGATTTTTCCTTGTTTGCTTGATGGAAAATGGTTACAAAACCATTAGAGCTCAAACCCCATAAGTAACATTTGCAAAATGACAAAATAAAACCCCAAAACTGGTTTTATAAGACAAAAGGTGCGCGGATTTTTAACACTCTGAGCATTTAGGTCTACTCGCGATATTATCACGAGAATTTTGTGGTAATATCAGGAAATTCTCGGGAGGAATTATCGCGAGAATTTCCCGCGATATTATCGGCTTCCTCTTGTGTGGCGATATTATCGCGAGAAATCCGACATTCTCACGATAAGTGTAACACCTGCATTCTGTGTATGGTACTCAATATAAACCTGTCACCATTGATAACGACTCTCAAACCAGTAGAGTGAGGCATGTAATAGAGGAAATTGACTTGGGAAATCGACATTGAACCTCTTGCATGAAAATAAAAGAACTCAACCACTTGAGCTAGTCCATCCATTGGGCTTCTTTATATATATACATAATTTTAATTTTTTTTTTTCCCGAAGTAAACCTGACAAGATCTCCCTTCTTCCCTGGAATACCTAGATGGAGGGTGGTTCTGTGAAAATTCCCAAGCCTTCGGTGAGAGTGAGAGGCACACAATGAGTGCATAGAAGCCAGAGGGAGTCTTGTTCATGTACTTGTGTCTGAGTGGGTTGGGCTGAGGAAAGGGTGCAGGGGGCAGTGAGGGAGATAACAACCAGGTGAGCGAGGCTATCAATTGCAGCATTGTAATCCTCTGATGGACCATTATCCCAGGACGAGAGCCCATGATTTTACCTAATAAAATCAAACTCTTAACTGGTTTTTCCGCAGGGGTTTTTCCACGGGTGTTTACCAGAATCTTGTGTGCAATGTGTTTTGGTTTTTGTGTTAATGCTTCTGTTGTTTAGTTGAAACTCAGTTGTGCTTTTAATTAATGAAGTGATTTCATTTGGGATTATTATCCAGGTGCGGGGTTCTAAAATTTGACATGGTATAGAGCTTGGACTCTGAAGGCGTATCCAGGTTGCACATTGTGAGATATTGCAACAAGATTTATTTTATTTTATTTTATTATCTGCGTGAGATTTGTTTTAACCGCGGGGTAAATTACAAAAAAAGGGAGAAAGACTGAGTCGTACGATCTGTACATCGTACGATCGAATTGATGCATAGGTTGAGCTGGTTGTTGAGGTGAAGACCATTCGCGTAGAGGCTGAAGTGACTCAAGTCAGCAGGATCGACGCATGCAAGAGGAGAATGGGGTTGAGATTGCACCTGCACGCCGGAGGTGATATCAGCAGGTATGTTGGGAGTGAGTTGTTGATCGTGTAGCTTGTGAAGCAAGGAAATCAGAATGACGACGCTGTAGCAGCTCGTGGAGCTGGCTGCTGAGATAGCCGCCAACAGATTTAATATCCCTAGGGAAATATTAGGGTATTAGGGAAGATTCTTATTTTTTGTTGGTGCACTTTTAAACAAACAATTTACGGTTGTAACATTCTTTTAACAACTACAATAGTTAATACAGTTTACCAAACATCATCAATCATTCTAGTTGCTTATAATTGCATCATTAGTTGATTTCAAACAACTCTCTGTAAACAATATGCATTCATATAATAATCATTACATAAGCGATATTCAGGTGCTATTAGATACACAAGGATTAGGAAGATTGTACTTAGATTATATTTAGCTCTGTAGTCCAACAATAATACACAACAATGATAGATCTCTAAGGGCTGTTGTAGTAGCTACAAAATTGCCTTAAAACACAACAATACATGCTAAAACCTGGGTGTATATCTGTTGTAGGTAAGTCTGTTGTCTTCCTCTGCAAAATGGCTTCCCACAAAGACTAAACTTCTGCAAGTCTTGTAGCTGTTAGGGGATAATTATTTGCTTCAAATGAGTGGATGCATGCCCTCCTATGTGACTTCCAACCTCCTATAAACCTTCCTTCCAGTGTGGCAATACCCACAACTTCGTTTCCAAGTCCAATGGCTGTTGTAATGTTCCAATACGCCTGTTGTAATATTCCCAATCTAGCTGGAGACCCTCAAATCTCCCGTGTGAGGTTCTCTACCAGTAGATCTATCCTTAAGGAGATCTCGCCCCCTCTTCAACAGGTTAAAGTTGGTTCTTCCAGGTGGATTGAGCCTCCTTCAAGGCCTGCAACTCCTCTTCCAAACCCTCAAGGCTGGTGGTTGCACTATTTCTAAGCTCGACTCTCTCTCACAAGCTAGAGAAGGGTTGGATGCCCCCCCAAAGTCCCTCACTGCCACTATTCAAGGCTTGTCCTACAATTAAATGTGCTGCAGAAGGGTTCGACACCCCTTAAAGACCCTTGATGCCCCTCCAAAACTTTCGGCCTACAACAAATAGAGCTAGAAAACCTCACGACCAACCTCCTAGGTTTCCCAAGCACCCCAACTTGCCTCCAAAATACTGCTGACCTGCAATAAACCCTCAAACTCTCACAACGAGTCCCTCTCTAAGCACAAAACAACCAAGAAATGAAGCTGGAAGAAGATAGGAAGCAAATATGGGTAGATTTGTTCAAGAGTGAGCTAGGGTGAGCCCAAGGCACAACTGAAACCCAACAGAGAGCAAGGGTTTTGAAAAAACCCTCTAAACCTAAGGCAAAAGCCTCACCGAAACCCAACAGAGAGCAAGGGTTTTGCAAAAACCCTCCAAAACTTGAGGCAAAAGCCTCACCAAAACCCAACAAAGAACAAGGGTTTTGCAAAAACCCTCCAAAACTTGAGGCAAAAGCCTCCAATACCTTAGGCAAAGCCTCCAAAGGCGAAAACAAGATGTTCAAAACCAATTTTAGATGGGGAGAAATGTATCTCCCCTCCTCCTTATATACTTTTTGTCCTTTGCTTGACCCCTTCTCTCTTTTTGCCACTTGGACCTTTAAGTGACTTGTTCTATAACTTGGGTGACATAAAGTCCCTTTATCCCCTTATTATTCTCCTTTTGCCTAAAGTCACCTTAAAATAATGACGTTGCCTCCTTTGGTGACTTGAGTCAACCCCACCAATCCCTTTCTTTGCAGCTATAGCCTACGGGGAGCCCCTTAGACTACTCTGTCCTCCCTCCAACGAGGTCAAAACGGAGGGGACATGACAGTCCTCCCTTCCTGAGACTACTTGTCCTCAAGCAACCGCAAACCAGGATGCTGCAAAATATGCTCGCTCTCCCACGTGGCATCCTCTACCGGCCAATCTCTCCACCTGACACGATACACCCTGATCACTTTTCTCCTCAATGTCCTCTCCTGGTCATCCAAAATCTCCTTAGGAGCCAACAACATCCGTCCCCTTTCATTTGTTGGTGGTAACTCAATAGAAGTAGTAACTGGTGATCCCCACACCCTTTGGAGACATGATACATGGTAAATACTGCGACCTTGGCTACTCACTGTAAACTCCAACTCGTAAGTTACGTCTCCAACTTTCTGAATCACCCTGCATGGACCAAAGAGGTGTGGCCTCATCTTCTCAGCGCTACTTCTCCTCCATGAAGACGATCTAAGTGGCTGCACCCTCAAGTACACCACATCTCCGATCTCAAATCTACGCTCCACCCTGTGCCTGTCTACACATGCTCTATCAATCTTGGGTGGTTTTTATGCTATCATGAGTAGTATCGCTGAAATGCTCGCTCAAATGTAACCACTCAATCTATGACCTCACATAGTCATGCAAATACCTCTTAGTTCGTCGGTCCACTACCATCGCCTGACCAATCATTTGAAGGTAATCACTAATGTTGGGAGTCAATCCTATGCCTGCTGAACTGATCAGCCTCTGCCAAGGAGGTAGCTCTGTCATCCGTGTTGCCCCATACTCCCATGAGATCATCCGAAAGTGCGTGAGCTGTGCTGGCTAGTCAATCAATATGCTCTGCACCCTTATTGAATCTGTGATGCAATCTGTCCACACGCTCCCCCATCCTTGTCCTAGAAAAGATTGTATCAATCCTGTCTGAAGAGTGTGGCACAACCTGCTCTGCTGGCAAGTCGTAAACTCCCCCATATGTCTTGACATGGCGTCCGCTAAGTATCTTCATGCGAAACTCTCTCAGGCATGCTCATAAGTGGTGAAGTCATCAGGTTCCCAAACTACCCTGTATGATGCGAAGTACCCTCTACTCATAAGACTGATCTGCCATGTGCTCATATAAGAATCTGCCAGACTATCCCTGATGAGCCAAGCAATCATAAACTGTCGAGGCTCGGTCAACCCCTCAGAAGATCGCTCCTCCAAGCAACTAATCATACACACCCCAAGAGTAAAATCTGGAGAACGCAAACTAGCCATCTCATCTGTGTTAGTTGTCGAGCTATCAACAACTGCAATCCCAGGGTCCCATGCCAATCGTAGAGAGGAATCATCATCCTGATGATGCATCCCTCCAATCATCACCGTCTGACTGCCATGCTCAAATTGTGCTCTCCTCTTTTGGAACTCCCTATCATGGATCATACTCAGCCAAGACATCTCAGTGAAGTCATCATCTGACAATCCACGACTATCCTCGATCCTAAGTATCATGAGGGAAAAGCAAAATTCCACAACTCCTCTCACCTCATCCCCATCACGATGCAAATCCATCACTACCTCGGATCCGTTGGTCGTTAATTTCACTCGAAGAAACCCATCACTCCGATGAATGCTCGGATCCCACCACCTCATTGGGAGTCTAATACTACCAATGTTTGCTGTTGAAAACTTTGTGCACTGCTTCAATAGAGTCTGAGACTCCCATTGTGCACCCTGTACCCTGATCACCAAGTCCCAATGGATGGTCTCTGCCACTGCTATGAGGCTACCTGTCTCACTCAACTGACTCAGGTGATCCTCCCATGTCCTGTTGAGGGCATCAAACCACAACAAAAGATGCCTCGACAACTGCCTGTAAGACTGGAGGGTGACTAATGTGTTGGTCAACCCTAAGGGCATGACCAAGATCTCGTGATGATATTTGGGAATAAACCTGTGAGTATCCAGCTCCCTGATCCTCATCTGCTGACATCCTCGATGAAGCTCAATCATCAAGGTGTATGTTGCCCCTCGAGGCTCACCAATCCACTATGATCCTGGGTAACCTCAAATAAAGGGTGTGCTCGAGGACTCTGTCAGGAGGTCTCCCTGGAGGAAACGCTCCAAAGCTTCACTTCCCACTATTGTATGCGAATGAAGACCCTTGCATACTGTCGCATACCACTGTGTCCTCCTGTACTATTTGGTGTCTTGTGTGCGCTATTGAACCCAACACTCTGCTGATGATGGTTATATCTGTATCCCAGAGTGTGTCCATGCTTGTCATGTACCATGTCCACCCAATCCTTGGACACATATACTTCCTCTTGGGTTGGTCCACAAGGAAGGTGCTCAACTATCTCCTGAGCCTCTAATGTGCTCTCCAAAAGAAAGGGCTCACGATCCCTAAGAGTGCAATCCAAACTCTCAGAGTCATAGCTCCTCCCAAGTATCGACAACTTGGAATGCTCCTCATCCGAACTCGTCACGAAAGGCTCCTCCCTCATATCATGCGTGACACTCACACCCACCTGTATCATGGCTGCCAAATCTGATGGAGTCTCTGTCGTAAGTGGTGAATAGCATACCAAGCTCAGCTGATAATGTAGCTCCTCAACCTCTCTTTCATTGTCCTCAACAAATTTGAGAGCAAGGTCCCTATGCATAAACAACTGCAAGTAGTCTGACTTCAGATGCTCTAGCGCTTCTTTGTCGATGCGCAATCGAGCAATAATGACTCCATTTGCCACTCCAATGTGTCTCTCCTCTAACTAAACTTTCCACATAAGATCCTCAATGAATCTACGAGCTCCATCGATCCTGGTCAACACTTGTGTAATCCGATCCTCGTTCACCAACAAGCGATCCTCCAAGTCACGCAGTGCCAATGGTCTCTGTCCACCCGTATCTAAATGATAAGAGTTGTCATCTATGAGAGTGCTCCCCTCATCATCATCACTTGACGCACTAGGTGATACCATACTATGATGGGACTCATGTGTGACATCATCCTCCACACATGGCTCCTGTGAAGAAGGATCCATGTCCCATGGCAATCTCTCAAACACCCCTGCTCCGTTATATGCGTGTACCATCATGTCCTCATCATCATAATGGGTGTCATAGGTGGGATGGGAAGCTGAATGCTCTTCATAGTTGGGTGCTAGCACACACTCATCATCAGAAGCATCCTCAACATATGTGCCATCAACCTGTCTCTCATAGGTGCTGATGTCATGGTCTTCATAGGACAATGTTAATGGTGCATGAGGTGCTTCTGTGTCGTCATCCTCATAGTCATCATAGGTGGAACCAGACATTGCCACATCATCATTAGTACCAAACCTTGCCAACATGCTAGGGTCAACGGTCTCATCAGAGACCACTTATGTGTCCTCTATGCTCACCTCCTCAACATCGCTGGGTGTATGCTGCTCCTCATGGAATTGTGCCTGTGCCACCAACAAATCCATATGTTCTTCTTGCTTATCTTCCTTCAATTTTCTTCTTGTGCCATTGAAGGAATCCTCATCTAAATCTTCGGGTCAGCTTGCATACTTGATGGTGCAATAGTTTCGCAAAGACATAGCGACACAAAACTCTTTACCCAGTGCTAGATACTCCAAATAATAGGGCATGTATTTGCCTACCGCTAGTTCCCACTTGATTTCAGCCATGAGCTCCTTTTTAGTCTTCATCTTTTCAACCTCAGTATGCTGTCTTTGACCTCAGTTGACTGCTGCAAAATTCTCTTCCACTAAATACCCCTCAAGCTAGCAAGAACACCAGCTCTGATACCACTGTAATAACCCTTGGGAAATATTAGGGTTTTAGGGCATATTCTTCTGTTCTGTTAGTGCACAACAATTAATACAATTTACTAGTTGTAACAATCTTTTAACAACTACATAAGTTAATACAATTTACCAAACATCAACAATTAATCTAGTTGCTTATAATTGCATCATTAGCTAATTTCAAACAGCTCTCTATAAACAATATGCATTCATATAATAATCACTACATCAACCATATTTAGGTGCTAATAGATACACAGGGATTAGGAAGACTGTACTAGGATTGTATTTAGCTCTGTAGTCCAACAATAATACACAACAATGATAGATCTCTAAGCGCTGCTGTATAGGCTACAAAATTGCCCTAAAACACAATAATAAATGCTAAAACTTGGGTGTATATCTGTTGTAGGTAAGTCTGTTGTCTTCCTCTGCAAAATGGCTTCTCACAAAGACTGAACTTCTGCAAGTCTTGTAGCTATTAGGGGATGATTATTAGCTGCAAATGAGTGGATGGATGCCCTCCTAGGTAATTTCCAACCTGCTATAAACCCTCCTTCCAGTGCGGTAATACCCACAATTTCCTTTCCAAGTCCAATGGTTGTTGTAATGTTCCAATACACTTGATGTAATATTTCCAATCTAGCTGGAGACCCTCAAATCTTCGATGCGAGGTTCTTTACCAGCGGATCTTTCCTTAAGGAGATCTCGACCCCTCTTCAACAAATCAAAGTTGGTTCTTCAAGGCTGGTGGCTGCACTATTTCTAGGCTAGACTCTCTCCCACAAGCTAGAGAAGGGTTGGATGCCCCTCCAAAGTCCCTCGCTGCCACTATTCAAGGCTCGACTTGCTATTAAATGGGCTACAGAAGGGTTCGACACCCCTTAAAGACCCTTGATGCCCCTCCAAAACCTTCGACCTGCAACAAACAGAGTTGGAAACCCTCATGACTAGCCTCCTAGGTCTCCCAAGCACCCCAACCTGCCTCCAAAGTACTGCTGACCTGCAATAAACTCTCAAACTCTCACAACGAGTCCCTCTCTAGACACAAAACAACCAAGAGAGGAAGCTGAAAGAATATAGGACGCAGATATGGGCATATCTGTCCAAGGTTGAGCTAGGGTTAGTCCAAGGCACCACTGAAACCCAACAAAGAGCAAGGGTTTTGCAAAAACCCTCCAAAACCCAAGGAAAAAGTCTCCAAAAGTAGAAACAAGATGTTCAAATCCAATTTCACATGGAAAAAAATGTATCTCCCCTACTTATATACTTTTTGTCCTTTGCTTGACCCTTCTCTCTTTTTTCCACTTGGCACTTTAAGGGACTTGTTCTTTAAGTTGGGTGGCATAAAATCACTTTATCCCCTTTTTATTCTCCTTTTTCCTATAATCACCCTAAAATCAAGACGTTGCCTGCTTTGGTGACTTGAGTCAACCCGAAGACTCCCTTTCTTTGGGGCTATAGCCTACGGGGAGCCCCATAGACTACTCCATCCTCCCTCCAACGAGGTCAAAAGGGAGGGGACACGACAACAAAGGACGCGCGACGAAGTGTGCTAGTGTTCTGGCACACAACAACCGCCGTGTAAGTAACGTGGAGCTGGAGCAACTGAAAGCCGCGTCTGCGCGGGAGAGTGTCCGTGCATGAGATAGGAACCGCCGGTGCTCTAGTCGTAGAAACAACGACTGAAAGAATGTCGTGTGCAGCGGAGCAACATAGTGGGACGTGGGCACGTTGAGTCCGTGAGGGTGCTACTATCCACGGAAAAGGAAGAAAACCGACAAAGGCTGGGTGAGGGGCGACAACAAGATAGCAATTGCCAGTTGCAGAGGAGGCAACGGATGACCAGCCGCGCGAACGTCGAGCAAGCCAATAGCAGAGAGATGTGTTCGCTGGCTGGTGAAACTGTGCAGAAGCGGGCTGAGTGACAACACGGTGTAGGTAGGCTATGTGGGAGAGCCGTCGAAGATTCGACTGAGCTGTAGAGTGAAAGTGACGGCTAGAGCTAGTTGTTGCGAGGATGACAGGTCGACAGTTGAGGTCGCCCACCTAGTGTTGCTGCTGCTGGAGACGACGGAGAGGACGGGCAACTGAGCATTGTACAGGCTGAGGACACGTGAGCCAGCAAGGGTAAAGGGTGGGTTGTGCAAGCAATCACTTGCTAGGAAAGGAGCAATGGCAGCCAGAACTACAACCGCCACTAGTTTAGGAGACACCATCCAGTCAAGCTGCCTGCAACAAGGAGGTTGCGGTTGCGTGGAGGTAACAAATCGTAGTAGAGCCGGTGGGGGTCATTTTGCAGCAACCACCATGTGAAGTGTGAGCCGCTAGGTCATCCCAACAACACCAGGGAGGTAGAGGGGCAGAGATAGCCCCGGGCAGTAGCAGGACAAAGTTCTGGGCAGACCCAGACTTGTCCGGGTAGCGGGCATACTGCCTAGAATTTTTTGGGTAGTAGGCAGGTGCCTCAGGCAGAGAGCATAACTGCCGGGCAACAGACTGTTATAGTCGGGAAGTGCCCTGAAAAGCTTTGGGTAGTCTAGAAAAGCACCCGGTAAACAACAGGAGGTTGCGGGCAACCCTGGGCAGGGGTCCAAGCAGCGAGCAACAAACTCGAACAACGGGCAACAGAACCAGGTAGCAGGTCCGGGTGGCCAAATTTTAGAAGGTTGCCGAGATGGAAGCATTGGATCATCTTGCCATATGACTAGAATGAGGTCAGTGTTCCTTAGTGTTTTAGAGAAGGGCTCAGACTTGCATGTGGGCAATGGGGTCGACACCATGCATGCAATGAAGGGGGTTGGATGGGTTAGCACAAGAGAAATGTAAAATAATAGAACGAGAAAACTACTCATAAGATAGCTAAATTACAATGAATATTAATGAACTATTTAATAAATTGCAAGAATTAAATCAAATACCAACAAGAAGAAAGGTTCGACACAAACACAAACTTCTTTATTATCGGCTTGTCAAAGGGTTGATTGCGCCACAATCAACAAGTCCACAACCGGTACAATGATCACCCTTGCTCAAGAGAAAGTAGCTAGCCTATAGAATGAGAGAGAAGATAGAGAGAGAGAGAACAAAAATATAGAAAGAATATGCTCTGCTGCCACAAAAATCCGACCATAAAACCATGTAGCTCACTCCAATACATAGTGAATGAGGGCGCATAGGAGGCTAGGAAAGAGGGTACGGCGCATGAGAGAAGGAGAGGGAGTAGGAGAAGCGCATGGAGAAGGGAGAGAGATTTAACTGATGTGAAGAATATGAGAGTTAACGCATGGGGGAATGAATTAAGAATTAAACGCATGTTTAAACGCTAAATTTGGCCAAAATATGCATGAGTTAGCCAAGGAGGAAATTCACCCTATTTTTTAAGGAATTAGTGTTTAAAAGCAAATTAAGAGGAACTTGAGGAAATTAACGCATG